>AUXI01000177.1:0-35329 GCA_000482105.1 Crithidia acanthocephali | reverse complement strand
GCAAAAGACAAAGGTAGCGAGAAACAACCGCAGCAACACTCTCCACAAGCGCAGAGCACAAGTAAAGAAGCGCATCTTTTTAATACAACGAAGTTTTTTTTTCGGTCCACGCTCTGCTTACTCAACAACTAAGCACTCATACACATGGCTATCACATATTGATAGCCTAGCGTCTTTTCCATAAACATATTAAAAAAAAAAAAACAGTGGGCCATCGTTGGGCCGCAACCTTTACGCGTGCAGAAGGAAGGGCAAGACTCCACTGTAGAGCAGGAAGGGGAGAAAAGCAAGCGATGCGTTTCTTCACCCGCAAGGCGCCAGCTGCTCCCGCAGCAGCACCAGAGAGTAGTGGGCGACGAAATACACCAGAGGACTACTTCAAGTCCCGAGAGATTCACCGCAGTGAGCGAGGCTGTATTCTGGTCGACGCCTTTCGCTTCGTGAGCCACTACAGCCCCTACACTCCACCAACGCCTGTGTCTGCCTCTGCATCCCCCCACGTGAAGAGCGAAGCGAAGGTTGTAGGCGGGCGAGATCGGTGGCGGCGCGATCCTCACAGGTTCTTCTTTCTCAGCCACTTCCACTCCGATCACTACACCGGCATCCAAAGCTCGTGGCACACGGACACGATCTACTGCAGTCGGGCCACAGCGGCCCTCACGCAGGCCGAGCTCGGCGTCTCCAGTGCGTGCCTCTTTCCGATGGATTTCAACGAAACGTACGTCTTTTCTCTGCAGACGGGCGTCTGTCTTGCCTGCCTGCCGGAAACGCCGCTGCATCCACGCGTACAGGCGATGCTGCACAACGCTGCTGTGGTGAGCTCTGTTGGACAGGAGGACACGTTCGCGGTGCGGCTGATCCCCGCAAACCACTGCCCCGGTGCGGCGATCCTCCTCTTCGTCTCTCCCCTCTTCGGCACGGTGGTTCACACCGGCGACTTCCGCTTCAACGGCACGCAACGGCGCTGGCGCGACGGCATTGGTGCGCCGGGTCGCCGCACGTACGTGGCCGCCCCGCAGCTGCAGCGACAGGCGCGGCTTTCCCCCTCGTCGCCGCAGATCACCGACGTGCCACCGCTGCCGCCGTACGAGCAGTTTATCGAAGACGACGTGGCGTTGCGTGAGGTGGCGGCGCAGGCGGCGCTAGACGTCCTCTTCCTGGACAACACCTTCTGCGGGCCGCCCTACAGGTTCCCGACGCAGTGGGAGGTGACGCAGACGGTCGTGGAGGTGCTGCGCTCGTTGATGTACCGCGCGGCGGGGCGAAAGCGCGAAGCCGCTGCGTCTGCGCAGGCATCGTCGGTCTCTTCACCTGGAGCACCGTCAGTGCAGCCGGAGGGCCAACGCCAGCGGTCGACTGTGCGGTGTGCGGTGCTGATTGGTTGCTACACGATTGGTAAAGAACGGGTGGCGCTGGCGATACGAGACGCGTTCTGCCGCGCCACATCGACGGGGACAGCAGACGGCATGGCATCCACAGGCGGTCCAGAAGCTGCGCAGGATACGCAGCAGTCAAGCTGGCAGATCTACGTGTCTCCGAAGCGGTACTCCATGCTGCGCGCAATGAACTTTTTCACCGACTGCTTCAAGCCGTTCCCGTCTGAGGGGCCTATAAAACCTGCTGATGATCATCCGGATGGAAGCCACACCGGCGCAGCGTCCACGCGGGTCGTGGACACACCGGTGCAACTCCCAGTCCTGCTTCATTCCGCGAGAGCGCAGCGGGTCTGGGAGGAGGCGCAAGTCAGCATCGATGAGGACGGCGATGAACGCTCTGCGCACTCGGACACGGAGCCGAAGGTGTCACCAGCAGCGCCGAAGGTGCGTCGCAATCTCTCCTCTGACTTCAACACACAGCCCTCGGACGCAGACACGCCGAGCTCTCCCAGTGAGGAGGGAAGCGACCACACGCAGTACCTGCTCAGCGTGTTCCTCGTCTCGATGGCCACCGTCGGTTACCAGTCGGTGGCGGCACTCGCGAAGGACGGCGACGGCGCAGCCTTTCGCCTCGACGGCGACTTCACGCTGGACGTCGCCGCCTACGACTCCGTACTCTTGGTGGAACCAACTGGGTGGTGCAAGCGCTGCACCACGCGTGACATTAGCGAGCGCCTGACGGTGCTGAAGGTGCCGTACAGTGAGCACTGCGGCTTCATGAGATGATCAACTTTGTCCGCTTCATGAACCCCGCTCGCGTCGTGCCGACGGTCTCCGAGGAGAACTTCAAGGCGCACGAGGCCCTGTTTGTGGAGGCTGCGCCGCGGCTACGCAGTCGCGTGTCGAACGTGCAACCCATAACACGCTTCTTCTCCGCCGCACCGCTACATGGCAACAGCAGCGGCGCTGAAGCGCTGGCCTCGATGAAGAAGGAAGATGCAGAGGGAATGGTGGAGGAGGAGGGCAAGCGGTCTGTCGCAGCCAGCGTACGGAACGCCAACGCCACCAGCGGTAGTGCGACGGTCACAAACGTGCGATCGAACCCGCGCGAACGCCGCGCCGTGGCGGCGCCGTCGATGGCGGCCGCGGCATCGGTGTCTCCGTCAGCGCAGTCGCTCGCCTCGCCGCAGAGCAGCGGGCAAGCCGCCGTGCCGGCCACTATGGACACGGTCACCTCATCTTCTATAGGTCAAGAGGAGACCCTCCCCACGAGCGCCTCCGTGTCTGAGACAGTGTCGAACGGCGAACGGAAGCGTCCAGCGCCACAGAAAGAGAATGCATCCAACGATGCTGCAGCACAACCGTCCTCTACGGCGCAGACACTCGAACGGCTCTTTCAACGCGTCAAGGTCGACAACGTCACTCACGAAACGCCATCTAGCTTGTGGCCGGCAACGAAGGCCAGCCTCGCCCACCGCAGCAGCAACGGCGACGATGACGACGATTGTCAGGTGGTGCGCGTCGTGCAAACAGTGGTGGAGATCAGCGACGACGATTGAAAAACCGGCAATACGCGAGAACCGTCTGTATTCGGTGCTTGTTTTTTTTTTTTTTCCTTCTAGCGCTCAACTCTCCGTTATGTGTCCTCCACACGTGACGTGTGCTCGCTTCAGGTGTATTCGTTTGAGTCCAATTAGAACGACTTTGCACTCCGCACTTCCTTCGCCACCATTCTCTCTCCATCAACGCAAAACAAACAAGAATAAAAAGCAATTCAAGTGAAAACGGAAAGGGATGTATGAGCGTCACTGCTGCCGAACAGCTTTTCCGCGCAGCAGCTGTATTGCTTCGGAGTTCTTGACTTTCTTTGAATTGCTTCACGCAGCATTGCTTATCGTGACTTCATCCACTTCTCTCGACTGCCTCACGTCTCTTCTTTCACAACGTTCATCGGGCTCAACCACACACACAACCTTGATCAGCGCCGCTACTCTTGCTTCTTCATCTTTCCTTCTCAACAGCAAATATAGAACCACTTCTCAGCTCTCCTCCTTCCTGCATTTCCTCTTCTTCTTCCATCGCAACCAGGTCATCAAAGCGATGTCCGCGGCACGGATTGTCATTTGTGGTGCCGCCCGCACCCCCATCGGCGCCATCGGCGGCGGCCTCTCCACCGTCGAGTCACGGCAGCTCATGGTGGACATCGCCAAGGCAGCCCTCGCCAACGCCGCGTGCGATCCAACGTACGTCGAGTACACCACCGTCGGCCAGGGCATGCAGGACATGCGCAACATGAACATGGCCAAGGTGACGAGCGAGTTCATGGGGGCCCCGATCACGTCCCCGGCGACGACGGTGCAGGAGAACTGCGCGAGCGGCGGTGCAGCCATCCACGATATCGCGCGGCGTATTCTGTGTGGCGAGATCGGCCTCGGCGTGGCCGGCGGCGTGGAGTCGATGTCGACCATCCCCCGCGTCCTCTTCACCGGTCGAACGAAGGGCCAGCTTTACGGAGACATGAAGCTCGTCGACGGTCTGCAGGGAGCGCTGATGGACCCAACGGTGGGCAAGCACGGCACGCTGATGGGCCTCCTCACCGAGGCGTTGGCGGCGAAGTACAAAGTCGCGCGCGAGCTGCAGGACGAGATCGCCTTCCGCTCGCACAAGAACGCCTGGGAGACGTGGGAGAAGGGCTGGTTTGACTACGTCGTCCCGGTGGAGGTGGCGGACAAGAAGAAGCCCTTTGTCGTGTCGCGCGACGAGGGCCCGAAGAAGCTCGCGATGGAGCACTTCACAAAGCAGAAGCCGTACTTCAAGCAGGACGGCACGGGCACCATCACCGTTGCCAACGCGAGCTCCGTCAACGACGCAGCCGCCGCGGTGGTGATTGCCTCCGAGAAGCGCGCGAAGGAACTGGGCCTGCCGATCCTGGCGGAGCTCAAGGCGTGGGGCAACGTCGGCGTGCCGAAGGAGTACATGGGCGAAGGCGCCTTCAAGGTACTGCCGAAGCTGTT
This sequence comes from Crithidia acanthocephali, assembly GCA_000482105.1. NCBI lineage: Eukaryota > Euglenozoa > Kinetoplastea > Trypanosomatida > Trypanosomatidae > Crithidia > Crithidia acanthocephali. The sequence continues at coordinate 30,939 of AUXI01000177.1, read as the reverse complement.
TCAGCGAGCCGAGGTGAAACTGGCGGATGTCGACTACTTTGAGCTCAACGAGGCCTTCGCCGCCGTCGTCGGCGCCGCGACGAAGGAGTTTCCTGAGTTGAACCTCGACAAGGTGAACCAGTGGGGCAGCGGCATCTCCCTCGGCCACCCGGTGGGCTGCACCGGTGCGCGGCAGGTGGTGGATATGTGCCATCAGCTGCACCGCCGCAACGGTCACCTTGGCGTGACGACACGCTGCGTCGGCGGTGGCATCGGCAGTGGCGAGGTCCTCGTGCGTTACGAGTAGACGGAGCGAGTAGGTGAAGGTGTGTCTTCCCGTGCGAGTGTGCAACGAGGGTGGACGTAAGAATGGACCTTTTATATTATTACCGTCCTGGTGGGGACTGCACAATCCGAGCGAGATCCCTCACACAAGTGCGTGCGTGTGCAGAAGCTGTTTTGTCGTCTGCCACGCACGCGCGGTGAGACACTGTAGAGGGCTACAACGGAAGTCGATATGAGCGTGCTTACAGCAAAGAGTGCTGCTCTCCGCTTCTCTTTGTGTGTGCTACCGCAGTCCCCACTGTCCTTAGCGAAGGTCTTGTGCGTGTGATACGCATTCTGTGGCATGTGCGATAGCAAAACGTCATCCCTCACCAACCGTGAGGTTTTCTTTTTCCTTTCATATACTTGACAGTTCTAAAACGAACATTGTTTTTCTTTTACACATTTCTGCAAGCGATATATCTATGTTTCAACTAATTATTCACTTACTCTTTTTTTTTCTTCTTCTTCTTTTGTGCTTGTTTGTGGGTGGTCTTCGTGAAGCACGGACGTGTCAGGTGCACCTGCGTTGAGGCCTGCACTCCCGCACACTTTGCGTATCCCCTTTTTTTTTCTTTTTTTTTGCTAGTTTCTTCTGAAGTTTTTGAGCACAGCTTTTCTTCTGTCTCGTTTTTTTTCTTTTTTTCTGCGAGTAGCACGCGAACGCACGTGGTGGCTGTCTGACTCCACCGACCATTTCCTCACTCCTTTATAATAATTCAAAAAAAAAAATAGCAAAACCGAACAACAGCGACAACAACGATGATGAACTGCTTCAACGGCAAATGACAAAGGTGGCGTTTTCAAAGATGTGATGATGTTGGGGCAGTGGAAAAAGGACCCATATTCTCTGTACGTTAGTTGTCGTGGTGGGCAAGCAAAAGAACACGCTTAGCGATAATCATGCTACCTTGTCTTTGAGTCACCTCTGTCTCTCTTTCTGTCAGCGTTTTTTCTGCTCTTTCTCTCCACCATCATCTTTTGCCTTTTCTCGTCACGTACATACACTCTCAGCGAGAATTCTGAAGGTTGTTGTATCAACGAGAATACGTCTTCAAATTCGACAACTGCTGTTGTATCTTTGTTGTTGTTGTTGTGGTCGGTCGATGTTGCAGTACGCTCCAACGTACTCGTGCTGCCTCCGACGTGTGGCAGCGGGCTTTGTCGGTACTGAGTTCCATCGGTGCCACACGAGTGGCGGGAGTTCCCTGCAGGCGGCTGGGCGTGCCGGCTGCCCTGCCACAAGCGGCGCGGTCCGGGCGGCGTTGTGCGTCACCGTGCGCTGCAAGGCCACGAACATTCGCATCGCAAATCGAAAGAAGGTGGAGATGTTTGTGGGTAAGCGCTACCACCTGCCCACGCGACTGCAAACCGCCGCACCGGACATCGCGCTGGAGTGGGACTACGAGAGGAACCCGATGCACCTCTACCCGGAAATCGTGAGCATCGGCTACATGTACCCTGTTTACTGGAAGTGCAGCGCGTGCGAGAACGTCTACAAAATGAGCGTTGAGAAGCGAGTGGTGCGCGGTGGGGGGTGTCCTGTGTGCGAGGAGAGGGAGTTGAACCGGTCTATGGCGCAGAACCAATCGTACATGGAGCGGCACCTCGATGAGTCGATTGGAGGAGGAGAAACGCTCGTCGGCGCAGGATCGGCACAGCTGCCACTGCTTCCCGGTGAGGAAAACCGGGCACTGCGGCCAAAGCGCTCAACGATGCTGAACCTTCGTACGAAGTACTGAGGCTGGGGGGCAGTCTCGTACCTTTTCTTTATTATTATTATTTATTTCACGGAATGTGCGCAGGGTACTATAGTCAAAAAGAGGCGGTTTTTTTTTCTTTTTCTTGGCGCTGCGTTGTCAAGCTGTCAGCTGGTGTTGTGTTTTCTTCACAGACGTAATGCATTCGAAATCTAATCCGGAAGCTTAACAGAAATTCAAAGAAGTTGTACCCACAATGGAAAAGAACACACACAAGAACCGCAACGCCCGAAGATTAAGTGAGAGGACAGCACATCATGGAGTGTCCAAAAGGACAAGGCTATTCAATGAGCTCTTCTACTACCACTACCAAATCCTTACTATCCTTTGTCTCGCAATGTAACAGAAATGCTTTCTTAAGTCTGCTACACATATTCTACTCTGGTCATTTTGTTTTCCGCTTTTCTCTTCGTCGGAAACTAACCCTCGCGTAAAGCGCTACTTCTGCTCACTTGTTGACGGCATTCACTTTTTTAATTGCCTGTCTTTTTGATCATTTTACGGTCTTTTTTTGTGTGTGTGTCTTTTCACGACATCACATTCGTGGTTTCCTGTTCAACACCTTGAGTGGCCAATACAGTCTTTTTTTTTCCTTTGTGTGTGTGTGCGTATACTTGCTTTTTGCTTTACGAGTGCAGCGCAACTCTCTAGCTTTTGCATCAAACTGCTTCTGTCGTCAACTTCCAGTTCTCTCTCTTTCGGTCGGGGTGCGTGTATATAAACAAATTGCGGTGTACTCTTACCAAGCCAACGCCAAGAACGCTTCGCCACTCTTACGCCCTTTTTTGTTTTTATTCACGATAGTTGAAACATGTTGCAGTACGAAGTGCTGAACATCCAAGGCACGCAGAGTGTAGCGCTCCACGCAAGTGTGGAAGCCGCCCCTACCGCGTTCACACGCTGCGAAGTTCGCCTGCTGCGTCGCAAGTCCTTCAAAAACAACTTCTTCACCCCTGTTGTGGCCACCAGCCACGTCCTCCTTCTCTTTCCTAACTCCTGCGCACCCGTTGCAGGCGGCGTGGAAAGCGACAGCAATCCCGATAATATCAACAATGGCACCGCTGTGGTTGAAGGTGCCCTTCCCAGTGCAAGCAGCAGCTCTACCGGTGCCTATGTCACGTCGGAGGCCCAAGCCTGCATGCGTCACTTTCTCACACGCATCGAGCACATTCCTTTTCGCATCAGCGACGCCGCTGCGTGCAGCTTCTCCGGGTGTGCGGTGCTCATCTTGGAGTGTCCAGACATGGACGATGTGCTGAGTGTGCTGCAGATCTGTGCGGAGGTCGCCGGACAGGGCAACGACATGCGCACCAGCAGTCTCTACGTGAAGGCGTTCACATGCGACGGTGGCGCACCGGTTGCCGTCACCGCGCAGCTCCTGTCCACCCACTACTACATCCCCACCTGTCCGCTCTGCGGGGACCGGCTGGAGAGTACGGTGTCGGGGTATCCGCCGCAGACGCCACTGTGCACGTGTGCGCGGACTGGCAATGCACACCAGTGCACCTGCTACCTCTCCTCCGCCTGTTTCGTGTGCCGCCGCTTTGCGGAGTCGCTAGAGCAGACACGCCAACCGCAGGACCAGCAGCCGCAACAGCAACAATCGTCGCAACAGCAGCAGCAGCAACAGTCGATACAGTCGGTGCAGAAGCCGCCGGTGCCAGCGATCAAATGCGAGGCCTGCGCGAAAGCTGGCGATCCGTGGATTTGCCTTATTTGCGGCTATGTCGGCTGCAGCCGCTACCAGGCCATGCACGCCAAAGACCACTGTGTTGCCCACCAGCATTTCTTCTCCATGAACCTGCTCACCCAGCAAATCTGGGACTACGACGGGGACTGCTTTGTGCATCGCGTCGTCATCCTGCTCGACACACACACCGGCAGCTCAACGCGCATGCAGTTTCCCGGACGCGAGGATCCGCTGCTGGATGATGGCGCGGCTGCCGCTGCGTCAGCTGCCGGCGTCTCCGACACACCCGAGGCGTGGAAAGCGGAGAAGAAGAGCATTTCGGCCAAGTACGACAAGAAGCTCATCTCCTCCCACACGCAATACGCGATGGTGATCAAGAGCGAGCTGGATGCTAAGCGTGCCTTTTACGAGTCCCAGCTGATGGAGGGCAGCGGCACCGACGACGGCACGGCGGCGGCAGATGAGGACGAAGGCAGGGGCCCGTTCACGAGTGAGGAATTCGAGCGGGAGGCGTACTTTGACCTCGCGAAGGCGTTCGAGCCCGTCGACTCCGTCCTGGCGGACGCCGGCGTGCGGCGGCGCAAAGTAATCACGATGTTCTACGGCGTGAAGAATCTGGAGCACGAGCTGGACATGCGAGCCGAGGAGACGGGGCGGCTGGAGAAGCAGTTGGAAGGGCTGAAGAAGGAGCTGCGGACTGTCATTCAGCAAAACGTCGCCAACGACCTCCGGCTGAGCAGCAGCATCCACGACTTGAAGGAGACGCTGCAGGACATTGCCCTGAACGCAGAAACGCAGCGCCGCCTCGCCGCGCGGCTTGGCGACGAGCAGGCGTCCCGCATGGTGGTCACCGGCGGCGGTCGCGAGGCGTCGGCCACCTCCGCTCACCGCAAGAAGGCGGACAAGAGCAGCTCTAAACAATCCAAGAGGTGAGCTCGAGCTGGAACGCCTTTTTTTTTTTTTACTATTATTCTGCTGTGTTTGTGGAAGAGCTGCGAGTACGGACAGGATTCAGCTGTCGTGGTGACAGCCACGTTTCTTCCAGTGCGCACACACACACACACACAGTGCTTGCTGACTCGTACTCCTTACACTCTTTACACAATCGAGTTTACCCCGAGAACCAGCGATCCTGTTGCCGCTCTTCGCAAAGCAACGGAGTGTTGAACGGCGTCGTTCCCTTCATTCAAACGACTCGAAAGCAGCGCTCAACGTGCAGTTGCAGTCACACAGGGAACATACCTTCCTTGAATGAGAAAACAACCGGTTTGCTTTCGCAGGCTTCATGCAAAGTTTTTGGGGCTTCGTGTGGAGGGAAACGCCTGATACAACAGGATTCATCTCGCAATGACGTTTCCAGGACTGCGCGTGCAGCTGCACTTCTCTCTCCATTCTTCTCTCCCTCCCTCTTTGGTTCATTCTGCGCTGCTGTCGTGTATATGTGTTGTTGGCGCTGTGGAGTGCGCGCACTCGACTACAAGAATCACGTTGTTGGATATTTGTGTCTCCTCACACATCTTCATACAAAACGCAACCCGTTTGAGCAGCAAGAAACCAAGATGAGCTCTACGCCTTCAAGAGAGCCGTTGTCGCTCGCACTCTTCAAACAGGAGAGCAAGCGTCTGCCGCAGTCTCGACGCGTGGCGCTGTCTCTCGCCGACCTGCGCAGTGCCGCCGTCAGCCTCGCCACGGATGTGCGGCGCATGACGGAACACTCGGGGTCCAGCAACGGTCTGTACAGCTACGAGGCAACAAGAGCCTACGAGAGCGATGCGATGGCGATCGTGCAGAACACGCTGAACCTCATAGTGGCGGTCGACACGTACTACGAATCGAAGGAGGCGAGAGTCGAGGTGGACACGCAAAGTGACAGAGACGCCGATGAAGCTTTGACGGTAGAGAACGAAGTGCTGCATCACATGAGCGCAGTTTTCTTGTGGCTGCACAACTGCGATCGGACAACGGTGTATCACTGGACCTGCCTTCTCGCGCAGCTGCCGACTCTTTTTGCGGCAGCCCAAGCATTTTCGGAGAGGTGGTCGGTGGACTTCGACCTTCACAACACGATCAGCAAAATTGGCTTGTGCATGCACCGCGCGGCTCTGACCTTGGCGAACGACGTGGACGACCTCTTCGTCCCGCCTCGCTCACTCCAGCCGCCGTGGTCGCTGCTGCTGACGTGTGCGCAGAGTCGCTGGGCGGCAGAGCGACTTTGTGCGCTGCTGGCTACTTCCGGCATCGCAACAACGCTGCCGACAGCAGACGTCGGCGAAGGGACGGTAGATAAGCAGGTCGTTGTGGGCGGCCTGCGCGACACGGAGATGCGTGTTGCGGCGCTGCAGCAACAAGTGGAGGTGGCGCACGCCGAACAGTTCGCTCGCGAGGTTCTCCTCTTCTCCTACGACGCCATTAACTGGAAAGTTGGCAACGCCGTGCCAACAGTGAGGTCTATTGCGCCGTTCATCTGGACACTCTTCTTGCGTTGCCACGACTGCGCCATGTTCAGCTTGACATCCAACCCGCGCCAGAGCGACTTTGAGCTGCCGTTCTTCAGGGATGAGGTGGGACGTCGACTCATGGCGCGGCTGCTGCAGCGCGCCATCGACGGCGTGCGGAGCTGCTTGGCGCGCAACGCGACGGACATGCACACCGACCGCGTGACGCAGCTGACGACGCGCGACGTGCCGTGTCTCGTCTTGCTGACTCGGCTGTGGTACGCGCACCTGCAGCCCTGTGTGGAGGGCCTGAGCGACCTTCACGTCTCGCTGGTGCGGCTCGTGAACACGGCGGTCGAGCTCGGCAACCCGCTCGTGGTGGACGAGTCTACTCTAACGAATGGGCGGGTGCTTGTGGAGGAGGAAGGCCGCGCAGCCGCTGCCGTCGCGGCAACGGTGGGAGAGGCGGATGTCGAGGCAGCGCGCGCGCAGCGCTTTCTCGATGTGGTGTGGAACGTGCAGCCGCTGCGAGCGCACGAGATTGTGGCCACGGGAACGACGCTTCCGTGGAGCAGTGTGTTTCCGCGAGCGGAAGCGGTGCAGGCGGTAGTGGACGCGCGCGTCGTAGTGACCACTGTCGAGTGACTTGCTCCTCGTACGTGTCACGGCACCTGGTAGTTTTTTTTTTCTGTTCTCCTCTGGTACTCCTGCTTTTACGTCTCTTTTGAATGAACGTGTGAATTGATGTAGCGCACTACTTGCAGTTTATACTTCATAGCTTAGCGAAGAGGAACTCCGTTTTCGTCAATGGCACGAAATCAAGTAGGCAAGAGCGAAGAACCTTGTCGACCGTTTATGTGCTCTACTCTGGCCAGCGGCCACAGAATCCATGGCTGCGAGAGAAAAGAAGCTTAGCTCCGTTGCTGACCCATCCCACCACAACCCGTCCTCTTTCCTGACTCTCCGCCTTTCTCCATCACCTGCACGGCGATACACGACAGTGCTGCATCCGTTTTTTCCTGCGTGTGTGTGTGTGCGTGATGTCGGCTTTCACTGGAGTGAGTGTCGTCGGCGCAACGTCGTCTCTGCGGCGAACTGTGTCTCACCTGATGCACACCGTACTCACCTTGGAGCGGGCACCGCACGACACGCAGCTGCGGGTGCACTTCGTGAGCATGTCGCGCATGCGCTACCTCAACAGCACCTACAAAGGTGTGAACCGACCCACAGATGTGCTGACTTTCACCCCGGCCGGAGAGGCAGACAGCTTTATGAACAGTTTGCTCTTCGGTGACGCGGACCAGCTAGCGGGATGCTACCCTGACGCTGTGAAGTCGTCCAGCACCGTAGCGCCGGCAACGTGTGCGGGTGCTGGGGGTGTTTCCGCCTCGGCGGTGCGCCGGGAGCTGGTGGAGCTGGGGGACATTGTCGTCTCGCTCGACTACATGCAGCAGCGGTGCAGCGCTGCACCGTCGCACAGCCTGCCGCTGGCGCCGTATCTGCACGCAGCCGTGGTGCACGCCACCCTGCACGCCCTCGGCTACGACCACACCACACCGCAGAAGCTGCGAGAAATGGTGCGGCGGGAGCAGCTGCTGGGGTACCGCATCGCCGCGCTGTCGCGCCGCTGCCCCGGCTTCCTCCCACCGCTGGACGTGTGGGATACGGAGGCGCCGTGTGGGCTAATCCGCTGACGAAGCAGAAAAGGAAAAGGAAAACCTCGTGTGTGTGTGTGTGTATTCGACGATGTCAAATGCCGTGTTTTCTCTTTTTTGTTGTTGTGGTCGTGGTTTGACTGTTGCTGTCTCCTTCACAGATGCACTGCGCTGCACAATTGCCAAAAAAAAAATGAGAATGAAAGAGGCGTGTTCGCAACTCCCATTTGAGACAACAGCTTACCTTTCGCACTTAGCGGCACAGCGGTACTGAAAAGCCAGCTAAAGAATCCTTTCTTTTCTTGAATCTCCTCCCTTTCTCCGCTTGCACTGGTGTATCGCTCTCACTACTGTCATGGTCCTTAACCCTTCTCTTCCATACTCTTGGCTATCCTGTAAGCAATTTGGTTTCCCCCACAGCCAAAGAAACGAGGGACAAGCACTGTGCACCGCAGTAAACCAGCAGAGAAGTCGCTGACACCTAACCCAGCAACAACACGGTCTTCCACCTTCAACGCCTTTGCTTGCGCCACGTCAGCCATGGAGGCCTTTCGGCAAAAGCAGGTGAAGTGCCGCTCAACGCTGGCCCCCGCCGTCGGGAGGGATACCAATGTGCGGACCTTGCGTGCCTTTCACGCGCCGGCGCGCGGCAACGCGCAGGAGGGCGACGGCGCCGCAGACAAGCTTCGCCACTCGAGCCTGCTGAAGCAGCACGCTCCGTCCGTCACGTACTTCAACCCGCTGCAGCGCATTCACAAGATGACCTCCGAGACGCTGACGGACGCAGACGCGGAGCGGGTAGTGTACCCCTTCCACACCTCCGCTGTTACGACGCCGTTCGAGCAGGTGCTCGTCGCCTTGATGGACAGGCTGCGCAGCACCGTGGCGGCGGTAAGCTGGAATGCACCGCAGCCGCCCACCGCGTGGAACACCGACTTGCGCTTCTTCGGTCAGTGGTGGTTGGTGCTGCGCACGCAGGAAGTGGCCGGTTCCAGGCAGGCATCGGCCGACCAGCACCCGTCCGGGCGGCGGAGTCGCATCAGCTGGGTGCAGGGCATGCACGGCGAACCCCTCATCCCCATTTCCACCGCGGGCCTCCTCCGGAAGTTTCACGATGACAAGGACGAGAACCGTTACGCACCACTGCTGCCACGGTACGCAGGAACTAGTGCGGAAAACCAGCTCATTGCAGATCTCGCCCGGCGCCTGGCCGGCCCGACGGACCACCTCGACCTGTTTCACCTGAGCGGGCTGTGCATGACGCCTGGCCGGATGCACGTGCTCTTTTTCGACGGTTTCACCCGACTCGCCGCAGCAGCGCAGCAAAGAACTGCGCACGCGGAAGAAACGAGGAGAAAGGACGAAGAGGACTTCAACGGCAGCGCGCACTTGAGCGCCTCGACGGCGAGTGCTCGTCGAGAGGTCAGAGACAGTATCGGAGCTGCCCCGTCACCGCCCGATGAGGAGAGCGTGGAGATGCTCTCCACGGTGTCCTTCTCCTCCTGCCAGATCGGCTCGGCCGCACTTCTGGTGCTGCTGACGGGTCTGGCCACGCTAGCGACGCAGGGCATGCACAGCGTCTGCACCCTCGACCTGTCCTACAACGCGCTGCAGAGCTCCTCGCTCTACGGCCTCACACAGCTGCTCCGCTTCACCTTCATTAAACGGCTGAGCCTGCGCGGCAACAACCTCGCCAGCGTCGACGTCATTCCGTTTCGGGAGTTTCTGCTGGAAGGGTGTGACCGACAGATGGAGGAGCTGGACCTCAGCTACACGGAGCTGTCCGCCGCGCAGGTGGGGGTCCTCATCGAGGCCCTTCCCCGGCTGAGCCGCCTGCGCGTGCTGCTGCTGGAGGAGGTGGCGATCCCGGCGGGCAAGTGGCCTTCGCTGGCCCGCGCGGTGGAGCGGACGCAGCTGTGGCACATGCGCCTCGTCGCCTCCAACGCCGTCTTTACGAGCGTCTCCTCGATTGCGGCCTACATCAAGTCGATCGACGACGTGTGCGCACGCAACGCGCGGCGTGCGGCGGAGGCGGGGGCTGCGGTGGGTGCTGCGTCTGCCGCCAACACTGGTTTCTTCGGCTTCAGCACGGCGAGCTTCTTTGAGGCGTTCTTCCGCATCGCTCAGCTTCGAGCCGCAAACGCTGGCGATGAAGCGTCGGCTTTACCAGGAGGTTATGGTGCTTTCACAACTAACGACCCAAGTTTGGTTTAGTGGGCGTTCACGAGCACGGTGCGGTGTCTACTTTTTTCTTTCTTTTTGTTGTCATGTACATTAGAGGCTAGAGACGCTTACTATTCTCTTTTTTGGAACTCTTTTTTTTTTTTCTCCCTCTCTTTATTGTGTTGTGTTCTGAACAGCGATTATTTTTGCTTAAATCAACCCGCTTTGCAAACTTGTAGTCTAGACTGGCTTCTCCTTTGAATCCATATGCAAGCAATGCACTGCACGCTTGCTTCACATGAGCGTATCTCGTGGAAAGCACTTTGAAAGTGGATAGCGACAGCGTGTGTTTTGCAGCGCTGCTACTTACCGCTGCTAGCAGATGCGTTATCGTCCCTTGCCTCTTCGCACCATTTTTCAGCTCTCCGCCTTGTATCTACCTGGGCAACACCCGTCACCAAAAAAAAAGAAACTTATTACCACCACCTCGACAGTAAGGTTCAAAAAGAATCGGTACGGAGTCGCTAATTCGCTTCATCTTTTCCTCCAACTCTACTCCAGTGACTGTCCTCTTTTTTTTTTAAGATGTTTCGTTTTACCGCGCGCCGTCTCGCGGCGGCGGCGGCGGCTGGCAGCGGCGCTTCGTCGGCCGGCGGCGCTGGTCAAAACATGAACTCGCAGCAGCGCGTACTCGACATCAACTCTCCCCTGTCGCTGCTGCGCATGTGCTACCGGAGCATCGACATCACCGTCAAGTCCCGCCACGCACGCAACTTCCTCAAGAAACGCCTCATGGAGCAGTGGGCTGAGAAGAGTAAGGAGACGAACCCGGAAAAGCAGCGCTTCTACATGGACCTCGCCGGCTCGTTCCTGCAGGCGCTGCACACGGAGCGAAACCCAAAGCCCGGGAAAGTAGTCGTCTTCCAGCTATCACGTCGCGTCGCCTACGAAGCAAAGCTGGCAGAGCGGGAGAAGAGCGCTGGTACGCGTCGCGTGCGTCGCATGCCGAAAGAAGTGAAGCCACTCAGCACTAGGCACGTGGCGGCGTGTCGTGAACGACGAGCGCGCGGAGCTATTGGGTGTACTCCTTTCTACTACTGCGCGTTCTGCATTTCCGCGTGTGCTTTTCTCGGTTCATGCTTCGAGAAGCTCTATTTTTCTCCGCGTGGCTTTCACCGTACAGTTGGCGGTAGCTGGCATGGCAGCACAACATTTTTGTTTGTTTGTTTGTTCGTTTGTTGTCTTCTTTTTCTTCCGCATTGGTGGAAGTGGAGCATGTTGCGTGTTCTGGAGTGTTCTTGACTGTCGTTGTTTGATCACAGCTTTAAAGTGAAAATCGAAAGGCAACCGTCATCGCAGTCGTAAGCAACGGCGCAATACTCAGAGTAAACTGTTGTGGAAGAAAGCGCGGCTTTGCGAGTAAAGAGAAGAGTTTTTTAGGACCTGTCTCCTCTCTTCACCAAAAAAAAAATATGATGCCTTGCTCTGCAACGAAATCACTGCTACTGCGTGGAATCCAGTTTCCCAGCAGCCGCTTCAACGACCTCTAGCGACATCGAACTTCATCTTGTCCTTTTCTGTTTCTTTTTTTTTCCTGCTGTCTCCCTTGTCCAGTCTTATCAGGAACCCAACAGCAGAAAGCGTTAGCTTCACTCCCTCCTTTGCGCCTCAGCAAGTTTGCCTCGGCACAGTCCGCTTCTCCTTTTTCTGTTGTTGTCATTTTTCTCCCACGAGCTGGAAACAACGGAAGTCAAAAGAGCAGCGAACGCGACTACGTCTCACGTACAACTCAGTAAACAACGCCGTTCCCCGTCAACCAATCTCAGTCATTGCAGGGCCTGCTTCACCCACCACCTTTTTTGCCTTTTTGGTCACACACACACACATCATGCAGACTTCGTCGTCGTCTTCGCCGTCCGTGTCGCCGCTGCGGATGGCGGCAGCGGCCACCGCGGCCGGGCTGCTCGCCTTCACCGCCCTGCGCACCCTGCAGTCCGTCTACTCTCGGCTACCCAACATGCCGGAACCGGAGATCCCGACAAACCCCGAGGACGGACCGATCTGGAGCCTCCTCAAGCGCGTGCTGTACCGCCACTTCTACGTTGTGCGTAAGGGCGACCCGCTCAAGAAGCTGCAGGAGTGGGGGACGCAGTTCGACTACAAGCCTTTCGTCATGAAGATCTTCTTCCGCCCACACGTGGTGCTCTCGAGCCCAGAAGACATCGAGCACGTGCTGCTGCGCGCGGACACGAAGTTCTGCAAAGCCTCCGGCTACGACCTCGTTCGCAGCGTGGTTGGCCGCGTGGGGCTGGTGGCGATCGGCAACAAGGCCGAGCACGCCCTGCACCGCCGCCTCCTCATGCCCATCTTCAGCTCGCAGAACATCCGCGGTATGGCGAACGAGGTTATTCGCGTGCACGCCCTTGCCATGCTGGGCGGGCTCTTCGATGCGATTCAATGCGGCGGGGAGGCGGACGCCTCCGTGAACCTCAGCGACCACGTCTTCCGCATGGCCTTGTCCGCCATGGGCGAAGCCGCCTTCCGTGCCTCGCGCAGTGAGTCGCTGCGGGTGCGGCACCACTTCGACATCATGATGAAGTTCTCGCGGCTCAACTACTTTTGCCCGTACCTGAAGTCGGCCTCGCAACGCAATGCGCGCAACATCCTCAAGGAGATCAGCGCCGACCTGCTCGATAAGAACATGAAGATGCGCCACCTGGGCAGTCGGCGGTGCGTGATGGATGCACTGATTGATGAACTCTACGTCCACTTCAGCATGGAAGACGTGCTGGACCACCTCGTCATGTTCCTCTTCGCGGGGCACGACACCACAAGCCACACGATGGAGTTCCTCTTTGCCCTGCTGTCGGCCAACCCACGGGTGCAGGACCGCCTCTACGAGGCTCTCGAGGACCTCATGCCATCCACCTGCACCTGCCCGACGGTGGAGGAGCTGATGGAGTGCGACTACCTCGTCGCGGTGGTGAAGGAGGCCCTGCGGCTCTACCCGGCCGCCCCAATCATCTACCGCGACGCCTGCGAAGACGTCTACATGCCGGCCTCCGATGTCGTCATCCCACAGGGCATGACCGCGGTCATCAGCCTCTTCACGCTGCACCGCAACACGCACACGTACGGCGACGACGTCGACGACTTCCGCCCAGAGCGGTGGCTTGGGGAGGAAGGGGAGGCGCTGCAGCGGCGTTGTGGGCGGTGCGGCTTCATCCCGTTCAGCTGCGGCAAGCGCAGCTGCATCGGACAGGAGTTCGGCTACTTGGAGCTTCTCATCGTCACCGCGCTGCTCGGCAGACACCTGAAGATGGAGCTGCTCGGCGACTTCCCAGAGGCGCGGTACAACATTACGATGGTGATGAGCCACCCGGTGTCAATTCGCATCTCCGCCCGCCCGGGGATAAAGGTGGGTGAGGTGTACGAGCGCATCGCCGCCGCACTCGACCTGAGCGACGAGGAGGACTCGCAGACGACCAGCAACGCCTCGGCTGCTGTCTCCGACACGCAGGTGAAGGGCACGACGGAGCGCGGTTGACGATTCATTCGACTCTTTGTTAGTGTTGTGGCGGCGGTGGTGGCGCAAACAAGAGCATACCTCGATGTACTGATTTCTGTGAGCACCCACTTCTTCCTTTTTGAAACGTCTTTTTTTCTTTTCCTCTTTTTTTTCTCTTCCTACAAAGGGTGTTCTTTATGTGCACAGATTCATGTAGCCCTTTACTCCCCCCTTCTATTATTATCTTGTTGTTGCTGTTGTTGTTGTTTTTGTGTGTTTGGTCGTTGTTGTTCTCTGCAGAGTGTTTCATCAATAACGGTGAGGTACGTTTTATTGTGCGCACTGCTGGTGGTGGCCTCCCCATGAAAAGGTGTGGTTCTTGAGGTCTTCTCTTCTTTTTTTTTTGCTGTTTTCACGTTTTGTCGGACCAATTGTTTGTTCTGTTACTCTTTGTTATTTCTTCTTTATCTCATCTTGTTTAGCTTTACGTGGCGCATTGCGACAGCCGCTTATTATTTTTTTTCTCTCCGACGCGTTGTGGCGTCTGTCGTGAGAGGAGAAACAGAAGGAAGTCAGCAATGATCTGTGGATACCAAAGGTGTCGTTCTTGTGTTTCTTCTCCAGGTCGTACTTTCCTTTCTTTTCTCCTTCTATTCTCCACTGTAGCCTTTTTTTTTAACTCGAGTAGACCTATTTTTCTTTTTGTTACGCATCTTTTCATTGATTCTCTCTCCTATCTGTTCGTTTAATTTCTCGTGCTGCTCCCCTTTCGCAGCCACATGTGCAAATCCTTTCCTTGTTTTCGCCTTGTTTGTGTACTCGTGTTCACGATGGCGTTGTGGCCTTCCTCTTTCCTCCTCCTTACATTCATGCATTCTTACATGTCTCTCATCGCTTCATGTTGTTGGTGTGTGATTACTCGTATGTGGAATTCACCGGCTGCTCCTCTACAGCAACAGTCTTTTCTGCTGCTTCTAGTTGTCGGCAGTAGGTTTCTAAGTTTCTTTTTTTTTTCTCTTATTGTTTGCAACCTTCGCCAACGTAGCGGCGTATACTGCTTCATATACATTCGTTTATTACAAATCTCGCTAGCGCATCTCTTACACCTCTGCTCTGTCGCTCTCTATGTCGCTGTCCGAAAAAAAAAAAGATATTCGGGACACTATTGCTCCAACTGCCATTCTCTTAGCGAGTTGAAATAGCCTTTTTTTTCCTTTCAGAATGTGTTCTTGCTAATGAGTCTGAAATCCAGCCTCTTTTTTTGTTGTTGTCTTGTTTTGTTTTCCTCCCTCTAAATGTGACTAGTACTCCTCACTAATACCTCTTCTGCGACCTTCTCGCGACTTGTTTCAGCGTCAAAAGACACTGTTTTACTTTTTATTTAACTCTCTGCTGTTTGCGGCTCGTCTCCTTGCCCACCCACTGTACAATTTCACATTACAACGCCTGTTTGTTCTCTACGCTCTTTTGATGAGAAGGGGCCAAAACACGTGAGCGCCATACTTACTCTATCTTTTTTTTCCTTTTTCTTTTTCTCCAGCAAAGGCGGCATCACGAGTACCATATATATCCATCAAAAACCAACTCGCTTCTTCTTCTGATTTCTGTCTTCTCTTCTCTTTCTCGTGGCACTCTATTGACCAGAAAAGGAGCACAGCAATAGAAATACATTAGCGAGGATAAAGGGGGTAGTAAAGAAAAAAGGAATGAGAGGGAGAGGGACGGCGACACTCAACCAGTGCAAAGCTGCCCGGGTCCGGTGAATGCCCGAAGTGTTGCATCCATTTCTTTCACAGTGCAACACAACTATTAAGTTCCCCACCACTGTTTTTGCTCTCTCTATCGATTACCGGCCTCTGTCTACTGCCTCACCTCTTCCTCCCTCCCTCCTCTCTCTCTCTCTCTCGATTGAATCGATTGCGTGCACTAGCTACTCCGTCGGTGCGCTGCTATACAGAAAAAGATGCAGAGTGCATCGTCTCCCAAAACGAGCAAGACGCTGCCGCGTCTCTCCGTCGTGGTGGAGGAGAGCCCGCTTCACGAAAGGGCCGCAAACGTCGCAGCACTCTCGCCGTTTTCGTCTTCCTCCACGACGTACCTTGTTGTCGCTAGTCATCCTAGTCAGCAGCAGCAGCAGCAGCGACAGCCTTCTTCTCCACTGGATACTGGTGGTGTACGCACGGCAATGGCGCTGGACATGACCGACTTGCTCAGCATATACAGCGCAAAGACCACAAGTGACGAAACGAAAGGCCACACCTCCGCAGCAGCAGCAACCGCAGTACCAGCGGTGGCAAACGCGTCGTCCGCGCTCCAAAAAACGGTGTTGCAATTGTGTTTGTACAGCGTGCACGTCCCCAGTGCAGCATCGTCGAAGGAAACTGTGACACTCGCACCGGACATGATGCTGATTCAGACGGTGGACTTGACGCTCCGTGACGTGCGTCTCGCACTTCCACCATCCCAGTCAGCAATCAAAAGAGCAACCGAGAAAGAGGAAAGCAGCAGTGTTGCTTCACGTGAACAACGGAACGCAACACTGCAACCGGAGGCTGTCGTTGTGGAGCAAATTGCGTGGGTCGGCGTGGAGTACTTGGCCGTCAAGACACAGCAGCGACAGCTCCTGCTGGTGCAGTCCGGCCTTAACGGACACAGTGGTGGTGTTTCGTCAGAGGACGAGGCATCGGACGTGGAGGAAGGAGTCGCCGAAGGTATTGGAAAGCAACACACGAGTGCTGTGTGCAAAGCCTTCAGTCGCATAGCCGACTTCTGCACTGTTGCCCTTCCAGAGTCCACTCCACAAAACTCAACTGGTGCAGTTGTTCTGTTTGTAGCGTGCATGCAGCAGGTCAGTGCAGTAGTCGTCTGCAAAACACTCTCCGCGGCAGGAAAGCGCACCTCCACCGCTCTACACGAGCACACGTGGGGCATTGGCTCTTTCAACCACCTCAGCGCTGCTGCACGAGCCTCTTCGACAGCCGATGCGCCGACCCTGTACCTGTGTGGCACATCCGCATGCAACAGTGTTGAGGTCTTCTGCTGGTCGCTCGACTCGGCGGCGCCGCCTGCGTGTGTGCACCACGTCCTCATGCCGCCTGGTCACTTTTTTTACGGCGTGTCCGTTTCGCATCTCAGCCGTTCTACGCCGCGTTGCACGGACATCAACTTTTGGGTTGTTGGCGCAACGGCAGCAGGAAAAGCTGTGCACCCTCGTGGTGGTGGGATGTCAGAGTTGATTGAGAGAAGTGGCGATGGGTTGCCGGAGGTGTCTGCACTACCCTCCTTGCGTGGGCTGGACGGCAACGTTTTCCAAGTTGAGGCACCGGCACCGCAGGCACAAAAGACGCTACACGAAGCGCCACGCGATTCTTTGCTCTCCACTGGGCATCGCACGTTGAACACGGTGTGGCAGAACGGCTCTGCTGCAAAGCAGAGAAAAGAGCGGCAAGAGGAGATGACCCGCGGCGAGTCGCACGAGCTGACAGCGCCTTGCCATGACAACAGTACGCCATCCCCCACCGCGCCGCTGCTGCAGCTGGAAGGTTGTGCCAGCCTGCGCATCAGCGCTCCACCGTTTCTACCATCGCGTGGTGGCGGTGGAGGCGATTCGGACAGCACAGCGTCCAACTCGGTGCCGGTGGCATCGAATCTGCACCGCTACCTGCTTCACATTCACACAACGGTTGACGTGAGGAAGCCGTCCACCAGTGATGCGCCGGCTGAGAGCGTTGAGAAGCGCCGGTGGGTGAGTGAGGTGTGGTCACTGGACTCGACGGAGTGCACCGCAGCACTGACATGGCTCGCGGACAGCGACGAAAGGGAAGAGCCGTCGACGAGGCCGTGGACGCTGGACCCTGTTGTTGTCCGCTCCACAGAGCCGCCCCCCACTGCCGGGGGCAGCGGTGGATCGAGTGCGGTCTGCTCCGTGCAGCACGAACTCACTCTGCACACTCCTCGGCGGGTGGTGAAGCTTTGGGTGACGGCAGTTCCTTCTCCCTCCAGCCCGCCGGCGGGTACGCCGCTGTCACTGCTCGAGGTGCGTGTCGGTGGCACGCATGCGCTGCCGCCATCGAAGTGGGTGGTAGGGCTGTGCGTTGCCCCACGCGTGCATCTGACACCGCTGCTGCTTCTCCTCAGCGGTTCTGGGCACCCACTCAAGAAGGGGAGCGGCCGCGACGGCAATGAAGGCCAGACGATGACCGTGTACGGCCAGACAAGGGCGAAGACGAGGTGGACAGTCGTTTCAGAGGTGAACGCCTCGCTGCTCGTGCGACTCCAGCCATGGGAAGCGCCACTGGCTGCGCGGAGTGTCGAGGGAGGCGGCGGAACTGCGGTAGACAAGGAAGCCGTGTTAGCAGAAGTCAGGGCTGTGGTTGCGGCAGAGGGCAACCGCCTCCAGCGCCACTTCGATGCGCGAATGGACCGACTGGAAGCACTGCTTCGTCAGGTTGCCCAAAGGCAAAGCCAGTAGCCAGGTTGCTTCAGCGGTCTACGGTGTTCTCGCGGCCATGAGCTACTTACAATGCTCTCTTTTTTTTTCACGGGACGAAACTGTGCAACGCGTTGGCTCTGTGGCGACTTCTGCTAAACTAACCTACCCCAAAATAAAAAAAAAGCAAAAGAATCGATTAATTCAACAAAGAAACTACATGGAAGGCGAATCGTTTCTAGCTCATGTCGATGATAAAAAGAAGAGTTTCAGCAATAAAAGATCACGCGCATCAAGTTGGCGTTTTTGCGCTGACTTCGTCCCCTCAACACCCTCTCAGCTCCGTTGATCCCTTCCTCCCTCTCTTATTCTCTCGCTCTCTCTCTCTCTCTCTCTCTCTCTCTTTCTTCTCACCTCGTCTGCTTGCGGCTGCGATGTACGCCGTGTTGTTTCTTATCCGGCTAGGCAAACCCAGGCTACGCATATGATGGAAGCTAAGAAAATAGAAGAAACACGTTGCCTCGTGCGGCAGGCCACCACGCTGCTTCGCCAGCACCTCCAGCGGTCACCACAGACACCCCTCAGCGCCGAAGAACGGCGCACCCTGCGTGAGCAGCTGCAGCTGTTGCTGCCCTCTCTCTCCATCGTGCGATCCTACGAGCAGTCGCACCACCACTACCGCTACGTCTACGCAACTACAGCAAACGCGGTGGAGCAGGTGCTAAGCTGCGCTGCACTGCACAACTCCGACACCCAGGCGGAGCGGACGGACCGTGACCGTGGAACCGCGCACGCGAACACGACAGCGGAGACGGCCCCTGCGCAGCGCAACACAGAAGCAACGCCGCCGCTGTGGAAAGACATCTACGGCTGCCAAGATGCCGTTCTCGCTCTTCGCCAGGCAACCACGCTGCCCATGCGCTACCCGACGCTCTTCACCGGCCCTCGACGACCGTGGCGGCGGCTGCTGCTCTACGGTCCACCCGGCACCGGCAAGACGCAACTGGCTGCTGCCACCGCTGCAGAGTTCGACGCCGTCTTCCTCAGTGTGTCTGCCGCCGACTTGCTGAGTAAGTGGGTGGGTGAGAGCGAGAAGCAGGTGCGGCACGCTTTTGCACAGGCAGCCGCCGCCGGGCCGCGCTGCGTGCTCTTCTTCGACGAGGTGGACGCGCTGTGCAGCACGCGCGGCGGCCAGGGCGAGAGTGAGCTGGCGCGCCGCCTCAAGACGGAGTTTCTCCTGCACCTGCAGAACGTCGCGCCGTCGGTGCTTGTCCTGGCCGCGACCAACATGCCGTGGGAGTTGGATGCCGCCGTCGTGCGTCGCTTTGACCGCTTCGTGCACGTTGGGCTGCCCTCCACGGAGGACAAGCTGCGCTTTCTGCGCGATGAGCTGCAGGGCGTGGTGCATGCAGTAACGGACGAGCAGCTGTGTCGGGTGGTGGCGCAGACGGACGGCCACTCGTTGGTGGACATGCGTCGGCTGCTGTCGTACGCCGTGATGGCCCCCGTCACCGAGTTGCTCTCCGCGACGCCTACATGTGCCACCGCCGCCACTTCTATTCCTTCCACAGATCAGCCACTGCCACGGCAGGCAGACCCTCGGCTGCGCAGCATCACAGCAGCTGGCGACGGCGAGCCTGGGGGAGGAGGAGAAATGCTGGGTGAAACGACCAGGGAAAGTGTGACAGCTGCTCTGACAGACGACTTCACGCCGTCGGCAAGCGACACCTCCTCACTCGAGATGTTGCCGAACCCGTCCAACTCCATCAACGAAGACAGGACACTGACGAAAGTAGCTTTTTCTTCACCAGAGAGCAACATCGAAGTCTGCGTGCCGCCGGTGGAAGGGCGGCATTTTGAGGCAGCGCTGCTCCGCGTTGTCGCCACGACGTCCGCCGCCGACGCCGCGCGCTACACTGCCTGGTCCTCGCACGTCATGTGAGGACGGAACAGGCTTGCTTCTCGGTTTTACTTTTTTTTCTCCCTTCTAGTCTCAACGACGACCTCTTTTTGTTCTTCTGCTTAGTGCTTTGCACTTCTGCTGCTCCTCCGAGCTTTTTTTTTTCTTACAAATCGAGTGTAGAGAAATGTGAGCCGTTAAAAAAGAAAATTCACGGTGGGTCCGTCTTGCTACGGGGCCGACAACGTTTCCTTTGACTTCCTTAAGGATGTCGCAAACACGGTTTTTTTTTGTTTTTTTCTTGAAGCTCTTGTACACCTTCAACTCTTGGAAAGCAAGTAAAACGCACACCAAACGCAACTACATCTCTAGTCTCGCTACTTCCCCAATCTGCTTTCTCTTGCTTTTTTTTCCCCCCCTTCTTCCACCGACTGGCGAGTACGACGGAGCCAAACACTGTTTTCTTGTCGTTCCTTCTTTTGTCGTCCTCCTTTAGTGCATCATGACCATTCGAGTGGTGCTGCAGGCTATGGACCAGGGCTACGTCCTCGTTGACAACGACGAAAAGTACGTCCGTGCCGGCCGCGGTGTGATGGTGTACATCGCCTTCCTCGCAAACGACAGCGGCGACACGATCAGCGATGACGACCTGCGCCACGGCGTGGATGTGCTGCTGCACACGAAGATCTTCACGCACTTTTCACCCGAGAAGATGATTACGCGGCCGCAGTCGCTCGCGGAGGTCCCTGAGGTGGACATTCTAATCGTGCCGCAGGCCTCCCTCGGTGGGAAGGTGAAGAAGGGCCACTCCGTTCAGTTTCATCAGCTCGTGCCGAAGGACGTGGGAGCTGCCCTGTACGATCGCTTCTGCCACTTTGTGCGGGTGGCGCGCGGCGTCGATTTGGCGACGGTGGACGCCAACGGCGCTCCGCTTAACGAGGCCGACGCGCCAAAGGCGGAGGGCTGGATCAAGTACAACCACCGTGTTATCTCCGGTACGTTTGGCAACCGCCAGGGGCTGCGCTTCGAGTCGGAGGGGCCGTTCACACACACCTTTGACATTTGAGCAGCGAGTCACCCACGTGCGTTGGAAAGTGCTGTCCAGCTGCTGTAGCTCGCGACACAATCCGCTGCAAGCGTGTTCTTCCCGATTTGGTGCGAGAGATGAAGTTTTGAATGGAGGCATGCATGAACACGCAGAGAAAAACGCACATTAAAGAGACCACAACGGTTGTGGCACTCGACGCTGGTGTTGCTGCGTCCGACGGAAAGGACGTATCAGCACACCTGTCTCCACCGACACGCCTCCCTCTTCGGAAAGGCCACTTGGGCGAGCTATCCTGTTCTTATGCCGTAGATGTCAGGCGTCAAAACTCTTGGGTTGCTTTGTAAAGTCATCACTCTTTTTTTTACTAAGGTTACTCTTTATATATATATCCATTTATACACTTTTCTGTGTGCTGGTCTTAAGAAGACCCGCTGCGGCTCACCTTGACCCTACCGCGGTTCCACAAAAACACACACCGATAAAAGGCCAGGTTCTGCCACGCCTTCAAAGCCAACGAAAAAGACGAGCTGTCAGCAACGAGACAATCAAGGCAACTCCCTTTTTTTCCTTTTTAACCTGGTCTGTTAAAGGACCGATTGCGCAACTGTCGTCCTCCGACAGGAAATGCAAACGACCATTGGGGACAGTACGGTGCTCAATCGCTTCTTCTTCCTCGTAAGAAGAGAAGCTGCTTGGCGGGCAAAGCTGAAACACCGAAATGGGAAGCCGCATTTGTTCTTCGCATCTCTGTCGGGTGCCCCATTAAAACTCATCTATCCCTGTTCATCCTGTCTGCACATCCCTTTTTTTTCTTTGTTGTCGTTTTCTGATCTCGTTCAAGCTCACATTCTATTGCGGTGCTCCTCGGCGCACTATCAAAGAGCAATCACACACCTTACCTTTCCTGTTCTCTCCGCGACGCCTTTCGAACACACACTGACGTGTTTGGAGTTCAAGCCGAGCCTCACTACGAAAGAACGCCTATCACGTCAGCCTCTTCAACAACGATGGCACTTGCCAGCAGTTCGGCTGCCATTGGCGAAGCAGTGCAACGGAGCGTCACGGCTGCAGCACCGCCGTCCCTCTGGACGCCGCAGCAACGGTGCTTTCGCCACCTCATGCGTGCCTTGCGCGGTGCCTACTACCACGACCGCTCGAAGCTGTTCTGGTCACGGCACCGCGCTCTCGTGGAGTTCTACAAGTACGCGCGTGTGGAGGAAGAGAAGGACGTGGCACTGCTGGTGGGCATTACAGAAGAAATTGCCGCATTCATCGCGGAGTACATGAAGGTCGACGTTGGCGCGATGGTGCAGCACAACGAGAAGATGCTGTCGCTCCCCGTAGCGAAGGCAAAGCGCTATCGTGAGGAGTACCTGCTTCACGAAAAGCAACACGAGTCGTGGTGTAAGCAAAAGATTCGGCAGATGATGGACCGTCGCCCTCCGCCACCGTATCCATTCTTCTAAGCACGTACTATTGCAGCTTTTTTTTTCTTTTATGGAGGACAGCAGGTCCTCTTGTCGTTGTTGTTGTTGTTGTTTTGTCTCTTTGTGGCGTCAATGGCTGATTTAACTTTTGTTAGTGTTCACAGACTAGAAAACTCAAACATCAGCGACGATTCAAAGACGATGGGAAACTGCTTGTGTGCTGAAAAGAGAGAGTGTTCTCGCAAACAGGTAACCACTGCAAACATCCTGGTCCATCTCTGCTTTCCCATCCTCAACACTTACCGAGAGGAGACTTGCGCTTTTCTCCACAGCCCGCCAACATCGAGGCTGCCGCTTCACAACTCTCTCTCTCTCTCGTTGTCTAGATCGCTCTCATTGCCATCATTTCTCATTTCGTTTCCTCTCTCTTTTCTTTTCCTAAACGTGTATCGTTCGATTCGCTTTCCGTAGTTAATTGAACAGTCGCATCACTCTCACGTTAGCCTTTTAGCTGTTTTTCACAACTCTCTCTCTTCTTAACCTGTTTCTTCGTATACCCTCAAAAAGAACCGGAAAGTTTCAAAACAAAAAAATGGCCGCTTTCATCCCCGACGCCAACGGTCGCAACAGCATCACCGTCCACAACGATGACGGCTCGAGCATCACCGTCTTCGAGCAGGGAGCTCACCTCGCCAGCTGGAAGTCCGCTGACGGCGTGGAGCACCTGTACCTGAGCCCGAAAGCCATCTTTGAGGACCGCAAGGCTCTCCGCGGTGGTGTGCCGATCATCTTCCCGCAGTTCGGCGCCTACGGCCCGATGCTGCCGGTGCACGGCTTCGCCCGCATCCGCCCGTGGGTGGTCGACGACGCAGAGAACGGCCGCGCCACCTTCAGCCTGCGCGTTGACCTGTGCGAGCTTTACCCGGAGGGTTGCACGCTCTCTGAGATCCCGCAGAACTCCGTGAACCTCGTCTACACCATCAACTTCAGCAACACGGATCTGAAGCTGACGATGAAGGTGACCAACTCGAGCGAGGAGCGCGAGGCGCCGTTCCAGTTCGCCTTCCACACGTACTTTGCGGTGGAGCAGCTCAGCCGCACCGTCGTCAACGGCGTCAACCGCTCGCCCTACATCGACAACAACGAGGCGAAGGGCAACCCGAAGTCGAAGGTGCACCCGGCCGAGCCGCTCTGGATTATCCGCCAGGAGCACGACCGCATCTACCCCGGCCAGGCCTGCTCCATTCTCCTGCAGGATCTCCAGGCGAAGCGCGCGATTCAGGTGTCGAGCCCGAACCTGCCGGACGTGTGCGTGTGGAACCCCGGCGCAGCGAAGTGCGCTGCCCTGAAGGATATGCCGGCGGACGGCTTCCAGAAGTTTGTGTGCGTAGAGCACGGCAACATGCTGAAGCAGGTCGTGGTGCCGCCGTGCTCGAGCTGGACGGGCACGCAGGAGATCACCATCCTGCCCGGTAGCCCGGCGGATGCGAAGATGTGAACCGATGTGGAGGCTTTGGTGGAGTCTATGGAGAAGAAGAGCGAGTAGAGAAAAGCTGCTGTTATTGGTAGTGCAACTGGTGCATTCGTGCTGCCGCAACAACAACAACAAGAGGATCTGTTCCTTGTTCAGTGCGTACTCGGACGATGGGTGTGTGTGCGTGTGTGTGCAGGATCTGTTGTGTAGTGCAGGCACACACACATACGCACACTCAAACGCCAAGCACGTCGCGCGATGCACCACAGCTTTTCTTTGCGATTGCCCCTTTTTTTTTATTCGTAGAGCTTTCTATTTTTGAAACAAAAAGCTCTACATATCTTCTTCTCTCATAACGCACACGTCTCTTAACAAGGCCTCTGGATTCCCTCCAGCGCAAGCGTCCCCGACGCGAGACCCGCTACACCCCTCGCTCAACCCCTTGAACAAAAAAGGAGGTTGGAAAGCCTTCCCCACACGACCTTCATGCTTTTACAGACAATCACGCAAAGTTGAGGTGTGTGGCGAAGGAAAGAAGAGCCCCCCGCCACGCCATCCCCTTCTTCAAAACACGACTCGTGTCTCTCTCCCTTTTTTTTTTCCGGCATGCTGCTTCTTCGCAAGAGGAAAGAAAGCTGAAACGAAGAAGAGAGAGCCGAGAGCTGCGAGGCCACGGCTCATCACCGTGTCCTCGCTGCGGCAGTTTTGGATCACTCACCCCTATTCGTCGCTGTTGCATTTGTGCTGCGTGGTTGGTTGACAGTGACCGCTGACCGACATTCTAATCCAAGCTCGATGTTTGCAGCCTTCCAAATGGGGAAAGGACTGCTAAAAAACGACTTGAAGGATGGCGGAAGTACAGCTCACAGCACGACCCGTAGTTCTTCTTTTGTGCTGACACCGTTATGCTTGTGTTTGTGTGTTTGTAGTGAGATCTACGCGCAAAAGCTCTACACCTTTTGCGTGCCAGCTCTCCTCGATGGTATTGTGCGAGCCCACGTTGCTTCTATATATATGTGTGTGTGTTCGTCTACTTTTCTTTCAGTCTTCTATATATAGCTGCCGAAACGTTCTTCGTGTTTCCCCTTTTTATTGTTTACCTTCCTCTCTTTTTTGTTGTTGTTCCCTCAAGCTGTGGTGGCGTTAAGGTGTGTTGGTATTTTTTTTAAAAGAGGGCTCGCAGCCATCACATTCTGACGATGCTAGTTTTGCTTCTTTTTTTTACCCTTCTTGGTTTTGACTGACTTTTTTGTTTTCCTCGTTTTTCTTCTGTAGTTTTCATTTTTTCGCGTTAACGTTTTCACTTAATATCAAATGCATGCGCACACGCAATTTCTCTCTCTTGTGCTTGTGGCTGCGTCGGCGACAACTGACGCACGTGATAGGCGCTATGTGAAACCTGTCGATGCAAGTGAGTGCGTGCCAGCATTTACTCAAAAAAAAAAAGAGAGGTATCAGAAAAAGATGAAGGTACCTTGTTTTTCTCTCTTTTTCACGACGACAAAAGAATTTCTTTTCTCTTAAAAAAAATGATAAACGGGAAAAGCAACGATCACTACCCGCAGCGCTCAATGATAGACCTTATTATGGGTTGCTTCACGTGCTCGACGTCGTCAGATTCGAAGGAGTATGTCGGTGGGTGTGCTGGTCAGCACTGACGAGTCTTGAGCAAGCGCTTGTGGTGCTCTTGTTGTGTTGCACGTGAGAAACAAATCTGTGCCTTTCTGTGTTTCCCTACCAGCTACATTTCCGCGAGCATCTATGAAAAAGCGCCTGGAAGCTGATACAAGCATCTCGACTTCATTCCTGTCTCTGTGTGTGTGTTTGTGTGTATGTGCAGTGACGCTCAGAGCAATGTCCATTCCTGCTACTCTCTCCGCACTCCCTTGCTTTTTTTTTTCTAAACACCCTCCTGTCCACGAGTCACCTCCTCTCACGCACACTTGCTGCGCTAGCGGCTTTACACGGACACGCACTCACCCTCACGCACGCGCGCGCGACGGTTTACGTCTGTGAAGACGCACGCGTGTTTAACAAAAAAATATATATATACAGACGCATTCACCTCTTACACACACACACATACACAACCACACACATACACAACTGTTTCCTATTCCCAGACAATTGAGTACCTATATGTGTACACACACTGCGCGCGATCTTGCACCTTCACCACCAGAAAGCACCCCTCAAGATGTTTCTCAACTGTAATGAGGCATTTTCAACCTCCTTTGCCCTCAATGATCTTCTCACCAAGCTCGTCGCGGGCGTGTGCGAGAAACGACCAGTGAGCTCACGCGAGGTGTTGGAGCTGATGTCGGAAACGCTCGACTCTAGCAAGATGAAGAGTTGGTATTACTCAGAAACGGTGCGGTCCTTCAAGACCTCCGTCGACTCCCTCAACCGGCGCGGCTTCCCAATGCAGATGACGTGTCCGCTGTACTTCAGAGTGCCGCTGGAGGACGGCGGCGTGGACGAGCTCTTCCCCTGCGGCTCGCAGGTGGCGGTGACGCCAAACAACTTCGACGCCTTCGACCACATGCTGCGGCAGTACTACCTCTTTCGCAGTCAGCAGATCTCCACAGAGACGTACTTCGACGCGGTGCGGCGCCACCTGCCCATCAGCGCGCAGCGCAACCTGCTCAACCCGAGCTTCACGCCTATACTTAAGTTTATGTTAGAACACTTTCTCAACCCCGACTCGCCGTGGCTTGTGCGGTCGGAGGCGGAGTGGATGCAGCTCGGCGTGACCTACGCCGTGCCCCTCGCCGGGCGCTTCTTTCCCGTCGACCCGACGAGGCCCGCCACACTGCCCGTGCCCTTCTCCGACGCCGCGAACTACGTGAACATGGCCAGCGACACGTGCAACAAGCTCTATAATCTGATCAAGACCGGTGCCGCCCTGAGCGCTTTCCGCCAGTCGGAGCCGCCCACCCTGCCACCACTGTTGCCGCCGCCCTCCACGACGTCGGAGCGGGTGGTCGCGATGCGGCCATCACCGCCGCCGTCACAGCAGCAGCAGCAGCAGCAGCAGCAGCAGAGAACCGCCTCACCCCCTCCCGCCTCCACCGACGACTTGAGCGAGCTGGAGGCGATCGGGCTGCAGCGCGAGACGTGTCAGAACATGACCACCGCCGAGCTGGGCTTTTGGGACTACATCCTCCAACTCCGGCGCAACCCCGCACAGATACAGGACGTCTCCTTCCGTCTAGAATTCGGCGGCGGCAAGTACATTGACCTGAAGGCAAACGGCGCCTTCATCCCGGTGACGCGGCACAACGTGGAGCAGTTCATCGAGGCGGCCGTGAAGAAGCAGGTGGAGGTGCACCGCTACATCAACGAGATCGCCTCGACGACAACAACGACGACGAGCAGCGCGACGCCAGGGGCGGCCGTAGCAGCAGCAGCAGCGGCGGCAGCGGCAGTGCGCAGCCCGGGGCCGGCGCAGCCCTCCGCCGAGGCTGCGATGGCCGTGTCCTCCACCGCCGCCGCCGCGGCCCTCGTGCGGCCCATCTCGGCATCGCAGGAGAACGGCGGCAACGCCAACGTCAACGTCGGAGTCGGGCAGGTGAAGGTGCCGACAAAACCGAGGCCGCGAGGTGAGACAACGGCGAGCGCCGCCAGCGGGCACTCCTCCGGGTGGAACGACACACGACTGCGCCGCACCGACGTTGACTCCGCCGTGGTGCGCTCCATGCTGGGGCTGCGGACGCAGTACAACGAGAACCGCCTCACCGCGGCGGAGCTGGCAGCGCACCACCTGCGCTTCTGCATCCCGTGCGCGGAGGGCGTGTACAACCTAATCCCGAACGGGCGTGAGATCAAAGTGGGCCTGCGCAACTTTGGTGAGTTCATCCTCCGCCTCGACGAGGAGAAGCGGCGGGTGGAGGCGGAGGAGGAGGTGGGAATGGCCGACGCGGTGCTGCCCCTAGAGGACGACAACGACACATACTGGACGGATCGCAACATCTTAGAAATATGGACCTACGAGGTCACGACCGACCTGCTCGCCAAGTCTGGCCTCCCACCGGACGAGGTGGTGCAGCAGACGCGGCTGCAGTGGGACACCCACTTCCTGCGCAACTCTGACGACCCGCACAACGTGATGAGTGGGCCGCGGGGGGAGATACTGCCGCCCCAGCTGAACAACTACCTGGAGCTGCTGCACCGCCGCCTGCAGACGATTCGGCTCGCCATCCTCGACGCACGCCAGTGCAGCAAGCAGCCCTCCGACGTCGACAGCAACGACCTCGGCGAGGCGGAGCTGGCCACCGCGGCGGTGGTGGACGTGGCGTTGCCAACGATGACAGCGACGGATGCCGCGAGGGGTGGCGCTCCTGTCTTTTACCCCCCACCGCCGGCTCCGCCGCCACAGCAGCCACACCCGGTGCCGCCGCCACCCACCGAGGAGGATCTGAACATGTTCTCCCCAACGCACAACACGGGTGACCTCCTCGCACCACCACAGTCCTTCAACCACTAAGCCAACGGTTTTTTGCTCTCCTTGTGTCTCGCGAGTACCGGCTGCATCTCTCTTCTGCCTCTTAGTTGCCTCTCACAATGTGCTTATCCGTCTGCCAAGCTTCGTCCGTCCTGCTGTCAAGCCTACTCCTTGATGCGTGCGCCAGCTTACTATACTTTCTGTTCTCTTTTCTTTTCTTTTTTTTCCATCCTAGAGTTGTTTTCTCACGTTTATAATTTGTAACTCTCATTTTTTTTCACACTTTCTCCTTTCTTTCTCTCCTCTGCGCAGCTGTTAGTGTGCATCACCACCGTTGCTTTTGTCTGTTTGTTCCTCCTACCTCGTGCGACCACTAACACCATCCAGTCCTTCTCATTTCTTTCTTTTTTTTGGCAAAAGGCAAAGATACCGAAGACCCTCGCGAACACACAAGGCGTATCTGAGATGATTGCGGTGTAATCTGAGCGATGAAGAAAAAAGGCACGTGTGACAAACTACTACTACTCTGACTATTGGCTCTGTTTCTTTTTATTATCACTACTATTAGCTTATTGAGTTACTGTGTACAATTCTTAACTCTTAGATATGATCGGATATCCGCGAGATACTTGTGTGCGTAGCTGCCGTGTTGTTTCTTTTTTTCTTCTTCTTCTTTATTCCTGCCTTGACTTTGTTCGTTAGCTGGATGGTGTTTTATTGTTCCTTACTCCCTCTTTTTTCTTTTTTTTTCGTCAATGTCTTCCTATAAAAACTTGTTTCTTTCTGCGATGTCCACTCACCTCTTTGATACACTGTGATAAGCGTCATCCCACATCCTCATACACACACAAAAGCACACAAACACACACGCATTTGCACACAGGCATGACAGCATTTATTTGTTGTCTTCTTGTTTTCTATACTAGTACTCATCTAAAGTCGGTTTTTCTGACTTCTTTCCTCAACGGAGACTATCAACGGCCGCGCTTCTCAGTTGTACGTAAGCTTCGATGAAGATGGTTCTCTTTTCTGTTTTTGTCGGTTTTTCTTCACCGTCCTCTTCTTGCTTTATCTCTCTCACTGTATGGAATGGACATGTTTGCGACTAAGAGCTTCTTTTTTTTTTCTTTTTTTTCCCTGTTATCATTTTTGTTTACCTTCACGTGTGCGCGACCCACTGCAGGAGAAGACGTTCATTCAGTGGAACACCTTCTCCTCCCGTGTTGATCGTACAGAGCGACAAAAATACCCTTGCAAACACCTTTTCTTTTCTGTTTTACCTTCATTCCTTCCAGGCCGCCCCAGTGGTCCTTACCTCCAAGGTACCAGGTTGTGGAATCCCAGCACCTTTTTGTTGTTGGCTTTTTCTTTTCTTGTTTGTTATTCTCCGAAGCGGCCTTTGACTCCTGTACGCCCCACCTCACTCACGGACACTGTACTCTCCAGTGAAGAGAACATACACTGCATTTTTTTCCTTTTCCTAGCATTTGAGTGCGATCTAGTCTCGCCAATACCTTCTTTGTCCTCTTCTCCAACTCACGCCGTGTTTTGATTTATACACCGAAACTCCTTACTTCTCTCTCTTTCTTTGCCCAACGTTGGAAAAGCATTTTGAACAGGTTTAGTACCTTCGTTTGATCTCCAAGTGTATGCTAGCTCACTTTTTTTTCTTTTTTTTCTTTCTTTTTTTTGCTTAACTTCTACTGGTCACCCTTTCTTTTTGTTCTTACAAAATGACAAGCCTCTCTATTCTTTCAGCTCTTCCTCCCCCTTTACTCGCGGCAATTTGTCGTGCCACAAACGTATAGCATTCTTCTGAGAGAAAAGTGTTTGTCATCTTTGACATTCTTCATGTATTGTTTTTTTTTTTTTAGAGTGTTCTCGTGTCGGGCGGAGCCATCAAGACTCTTTTTTGTGTCTCTTCGTACTCGACTGTTCTTTCATACGAATTCATATTTCTTCTTTGTTTTCCTCACAGGAAGCGTGCGTGACTAGATATGACAATCACTTTTTTTTTTGTGTGTGTAGGACTGTTCTTCCTTGTTACTCGCTGATGCGTTGCAGTAACAGAAAGAAAAACGTTTCTTGTCAAGTGGTAG
The DNA here is from genome assembly GCA_000482105.1 of Crithidia acanthocephali. Taxonomy (NCBI): domain Eukaryota; phylum Euglenozoa; class Kinetoplastea; order Trypanosomatida; family Trypanosomatidae; genus Crithidia; species Crithidia acanthocephali. The sequence continues at coordinate 604 of AUXI01000177.1, read as the reverse complement.
ACTTGCGTTGGAAAGCATTGTTCCCCCGGACGAAGGCTCTTTTTTTTTTTTCCTCATAAAACGCATCTGCTTTGGCTGCCTAATGAATAGCATACACAGCTACACTACGTCTTCAGATACCTCCGCTGCTCCTTTTTTCCCCCTTCTTTTGTTTTCCTTATTCCCCCGATTCTTATTAACTTCTGCATTGTCAGGAAGTGCCAGACAGCAAACTATACGCCGTTGTCCTTTTCGTTCTTCCCTATCGCTTCCACATATCCGCAGCTGTCTTACGAACAGACAGTATTTTTTTTTCTAACCCAAATTTCTTAATTTTTGGTGTGTATTCCTTTATTCTTCCCCGTTGCTTTTGTTATTGGTGTTTGTTTGTTTTTCCTGTTTTTGATCTTCTGAGCATGTGCCTATCAAAGCTTCTCGGCCGATTTTCTCTCGCTGTGTTATCCGCTTTTCATTATTCGTGCTTTCATTCGCTTCTACTCACTACCTTCCACTTCTTACTGTGCGTTTGCGTGGTTTACTGTTGCTTCAGCTACTGCGATTACTGACTTTTTTTTTCTGCTCTGCTCGCAAAAGTCGTCCTTTTCTTGTTTCGTGTTTTTCTCCG
>AUXI01000176.1:0-35357 GCA_000482105.1 Crithidia acanthocephali | reverse complement strand
CTTATATATATATATATATATATATATATATATATATATATATATTTTGCTTCAGCGGTCTACAGCGGCGATGCACAGAGAGAAGAAGAAAAGAGTGTTCTTGCTTTTCTCCCCCCTTGCCTCTCCACGCATCGTGCGGGTGTAGCTGTTCTGGACATGATGTCGGTGAGTGCGTTTGTGGAACCGGTTTAGCGAGGCACACGGCGCAAGCTGGTCATGTCGATTTTTCTATCAACGCATAGTGAGCGGGTGTCACGCTTTTCTGTTTCACTGTCTATCGCGTAGTTCTTCCATCTTCCGTTCTCTTTCTCTCTGAAGGGAAAGGCTCCTCACCAAGCAAGCGTTCTTTTTCTTTTTGATCACCTTTTCACATATTTTATTATGTTCTATCGAGGATCCTGATTCTCTCTCCATTTATCTGTAAAAACAGTCGTAGAGAAACAGGAAAAAGTATTGGAAATTGAGTACTGAAGTGCAGTACCATCGAAAGTTATTAAATCAACAACCAAAACGCACTTTTTTTTATGGGTTCATTTCTTGTGGCTTGCACTCTTTTTCTCTTCTTATGACCGAGCTTTCGATTAGCGTTCCTTTTAATGATCGCGTTCTTTCTTCCCTTTTTTCAACTTTGTTCATTCCGACAGAAATTGAAGCAGACTCATGTAGAAACACAAGTTTTTTTTCTCTCTCTCTTCGTTTTGCTTATCGTGGCTTCTACCAGCCAACAGTGTACTTCAAAGAGGCTCAAGGGAGGCAGAGAGACGGAGGAGCATGCACATTTGGCAACGGTACGCGTCATTCCTCTTGCAAGGAATGCTTCTTTTTCTCTCCTGTTCATAGACTTTCGGAGAGAGAGAGAGAAAGATCCATTTCATTTAGCGATAGTTAGTAAAAGTAGTTTGTAGTCCTCTTTCTTTTTTTTTTCAAATGACTAAGTTGTTTTGACAACGTTACGTGCATGACCTCCCTTGTCCTCACTCCCTTGCGTGCATTTGAATCGAACAGGTCATCAGGGAAAAACGAAAGAATAAAAAAGAAACTATAAGAGAGAGAACATAGCACAAAGCAAGCTGTTCTCCCCCTTTTTTTGTGTATATTTTTACAAGGTCTGGTGCGCTGTTTTGTAACTTCATCATGCTCACTTGATACACGCGCGTAGAGGCACCATTTGCCCACAGCGAGAATGGTCAACGAGCTTGATGAAATGCAAACAAGGTATGACTTGTAAAATGTGGAGAAACTATGAAACTCGAAAACGAAACAAACAAACAAACAAAAAAATACAACTCAAGAAAGCAAGCAAACAAACAAATAGTTTAGCAGTATGCGTGTGCTCTTCTCAGCCCTTCAACAGGCATTTGAGAATGCTGCATGTGAATACTCAGTCTCGTTTTCTTGCCTCCTTTCTGTCTCGTTGAGAAGACAGAAGCTGTGCACCGTAGTGATGAGCATTTCGGGATAAGCGCGGGGAGGACGCTGTGGCAGCTAACCGCAATCTACTTCTGCTTGTTGAACAAAAGATAAAGTCAAATCGAGACTGACTGTTGTCGTTGTGGTCAATTTGCGCTTTCTCAACTCGTCATTCTTCGTCTCAACTGACAACTCCCCCACCGTTGCCATTTCGTTTGTGCAGCTTGCACACCGCAAAAAAGCACACCGCAACGTACAAACGTGCCAACGCTTGCTCGTCAAGCACGACTTAGTCACTGTACGGTTCTTTTTTGTACCACAAACACACACACACACACACACACACACACACACACACACACACACCTGTCTTACGTTCACACGCACACCTGTCTTACATTCACACGCATACAATTGCATACACACATAGATAGACTACCCGACCTTTTTTTTATTTTTATTTGCTTTTCTCTCTGGATCTATTGTTTTCGCAACTAGAGTTTTCAATACAATTGCACTTTTTCTTTTTGACTATCAGCTTTCGTATTTTTATTTTTATTTTAATTAGCTCAGCGCCACGCTCTCTAACACACAGAGAATAGACGCACTGCGCAGAAGGCAAGAGCAGGAGAGCTAATTGTTCTCCTTCCCGTTCTGAGACCACTACAAAGAAAACCTCCCACAACTCAATCACTTTTCATACAGAGAGCGGGCCTTTCTTTTTTTCGTCTCACACGTGTTAGAGAACTCTTCCTTTTTTTTTGAGTGGAGGCAAAGTGTCGGACGTTCAGCTGCGTCAACCATGCAAAGCAGCGAGTTGCTTTCCACAGGCTCGCAGCACCCGCCGCACACGCTGTCTTCCTCCGGCCGCCATGGTGGCCAGAACGACGACAACGCTGACGTGAGCGCCACGACGGCCCTCGACACATCGGCCGTCTCCTCCACCACCATCGCCAGCAGCAGCCTCTCTACATTTTCGCAAACAGGCACCGCGGAGAAGGCGGAACACGGCACCGAGGAGGACGAGATGACGGCGTCCCACTTCGCCCTGTCGCACGTGGTCGCTGGCGGCGGTCCTCCGTTGCCGCCGCAGCGGGGCCGAGCCTCGCTAGAGGCACCGTCGAGCAGCCACACGCAGGAACCTTCGCGGGCGAGCGGCTCTGCCCTCTCCGGCGCCGTAGTGCCAGCTGAGGTGTCTGCGAGTACGCAGCCGCACGACCCACCGCCGCTCTTCCGCTCTCCCCCCGCAGGCGACGACGAGAAAGCGCTGGACGCGGATACGTTGCACGCTCAAGGTGTGGATATTGCAGTTCGTGAAGCCCTGCCCGGTGCCCCGCTGTCGCAGGGCGATGCAACACAGGATGCAAGCGACGAGGACACACGTCCTGTGGCAGGCGAGGACGGCGCTCGCCGCGACGTCCCGCTTCTCACCGCCGTCGCGGAGCTCTCCTCTTCCTCCCCTGTGCACAGCTCCCCTCCCCATCGCGGCACACAGGATGCTGTGCAACCCCCGCACGGTTCTCCCCTCACGAAGGACGACGACCCCACAAGAGCTTCCGCTGATCCTGATGTAGAAAGCGTGGCTGACCCGACCACAATTCAAGAGGCGGAGGGAGGCGACGCGTCGATGCCAGAGGGCAGTGGCAGCTACAAGCACCTCACAAGCCCGCGCCACACCCCAATCCGACCGCCCTCTCTCACGCACGTACCCACCATCGATCGAGAAGACACGTCAACGCCGGAAGAAAAACGGTGCGACTATCACGGGTCAGACACGGCGAACTCCACCGTGGAGAAGCAGAGCACCGCCGATGGCGAGGGCGAGGCTGGCCGCAACGTGGACGGCTACGAGGAGAGCGACAACGGTGGCGACGGCGATCTTCACACTGACAGCAACGGCGACGTGCGCGGTGATGCGCAGCCGTCTTCGACGGAGGACCGGCAGGCGGGTGGTCACGGGGATGTGCTGGGTCGAGCTGCCGCCGCGTTATCGTCACCGCGCCGTCACCACCGCCGGCAGGGCGGCTCCTCCTCGCGTCGCGGGCCATCGCACTCCGGCCCACGGACACCCACCACCGCCCGCCCCCATACCGGTGCGGAGACTGCACGAGGCACGAGCGACACCACCACCCCCACCGCTCTGGTAGGCAGCAGCACGAGTGAAAGTCGTCGTGGAGGTGACGGCCCCACAGGCACTGCTGATGTTGGTGCTTCGCCGCCCACATCGCTTTCACCGCACCGCCACCATCTACAGCTGTCAGCTGCTGCAGCGCCGCTGGTCGCAGTGGACGCCCCTACGACGACGCAGACGTTGGAGGTGGCCTCGACTCGGTCCAGCGCACCGTCCTCACGTTCGCCACCTTCGGGGATTGTGGATACTGCCGCCGCAAGCGCTGGTGCTGCGAGCAAAGCACGGAAGGTGTCTGGTGAGGACGGTGGATCACGGGTAGCGAGTGCAGCCACGGCAGCTACTGCACAGCCATCGTCACACGCGCAGAAGGCACCTCGCCACGGCAGCCGGTCGGCGCCGCTCTTCTCCAGCAGTGACAGCAACGACGGCGAGGAGACAGCTGAGGATGCTGCAGGTGCGGCCGTGGACGATTCCCCTTCGCCCACATCACCGTCACCACCGCGCCCAGCCAAGCAAGAAGGAGAAGAGGAAGAGAGGGTTGTCGGTGAGACAGTGATTGTGCCGGTGGCCCGTCCGACTCTTCCTCCGCCGGCAGCTGCGCTCCTGTCAAACGCGGAGGCGTCACCACACGTCCCGCAGCAGCCATCTGTTCGTGACGGTGCCTCCGGTCCATCACTGACGTCTGTGAGCCCCACGTCACCGCTGCCGTCACCCTCTCCAGCGTCGTCGCCGTCCCCGCCGCAGGCGTCCACCTTCGCACCGCTTACTGCAATAGAAGAAGTTGCGGCGGCTGCTGCTACTGCTGCTACTCGACGTGTTGGTGCTCCTGCAGACACCGCATCGGAGCAAAACCCAGCGGCACCAGCAGAAGAAGATGGGCAGGCGAAGAGGCCGCCGATGCCGTCGCCATCACCACCACCACCACTGACGACGGCGGTCGTCACCGCCATCACCACCACACCGCCCGCCGCTCCGTCTATCAGCGCCACACCCAACACGGATTCGCCGCTGCCGCCGCGCTACCCACTCACGCCCGTCCTCGCCTCCACCCCTGTTTCCTCCCTCACATCCGCAGAGCGACAGCGGGATACCGCAGCGGAATCCTTCACCGATGCGGTGGACGATGGGGAACAAAAGCCGCGGCGTGACTCGCCACCCTCCGCCACCGGTGCGTCGCCTCCGACAGCTTCGACCGCGGCGAAGGTTGCTGCGCCAACGCGGCTGACCGCAACTGCAGTTAAGGCGCCAGCGGAGGTGGTCGAGCGGCTCACTGCGGAAGATGCGACGCCACCCTCGCCGCCTCGCGTTGGCCTCCCTCTACCCCGCACGGCAAGTAGCACACCATTACAGGAACACAGCAACAGCAACAACGACAACGCTGCTGTGGCTGCCGATGCTGACACCGGTGCTGCTGCTGCTGCGTTCTCCTCCGCAATTCGACGCTTGCCACCGCGGCTCTCCATCGCCAACTCCGTCGACACCTCCTCCCTCACGGCGCATAACTCGTGGACGCTGGAGAGCGCCGGTGTGTCCGGCGGCCCGCGGCTCTCCATGAGCGGCTTCCCGGTGAACTCCCTCGGCGGTCAGTCGCCGCTGGCGATGGCGCAGTTTGCGCTGCACGGCACCGTCTCGGCGGACGGCAGCCAACACGGCCACGTGACGACCACCGCCGCTGGGGCTGCCGCCGCCGCTACCTCTGACTCCGCCTCGTCGTACAGCTCCTACTCCCACTCCTACTATTACTCGGACAGCTACTCTTACGAGTCCTCGTCGAGCTACACCGACCCCACGCGCACCTCCCCACACGGTGCGAGGCCAGCCACCTCCGCAGGCGCGGCTGCATCTGGTCGGGCGGCGGTGGCAGCAGCGAGGAACGGGCACGACTCCACCGCCACGTTCTCCTCCACACAACACCAGCAGGAGTTGAGCATCACCCGCGTTGGGCCGACCGACAGCGCAGCCGGCGACGGCGGACGCGGCTTCGTGACGCTGACGGCGTTCGAGGAGGTGGCCGCTGACACCGCAGGAAAGCAGAAGAACGGCACTGACAAAGGCAGCGGGGGCAGCAGCAAGAAGTTCAGCCTCCTACGGTGCCTGTGCCGGAAGCCGTCGGCGGTGGCGCAGCGGACGTGGCGGACGGAGGAGCACGTCGCCGCGGGTCCCGTTTCCACCCTCACTGCGGCTCAGCCACCGCATCAGGCGAACGCCGAGGAGGGGGAGCGCAGCAGCGGACAGGCGGACGCTGCACCCCGAGCTGCGTCAGAGGAGGACCACGTGCGACGTGCGGACAGCACGGCGGACCCAATCAGCGCGACGGCCTCTGCGGCTGTAGATATCGACAACGACGACGAAGAGTCGGCGAGCAGCTCGCCGGAGGTGGGCACGACGACGGAGGCCGGGCACGACCGCGACAGCCGCCGCCACGTCAGCGAGGACGGCAACGGCAGACGCGACGCCACCGAAAGTCCACCGCAGGAGAGCGACGGGAGCGACTGTCTGCGCAGAGCCGACACCGCACGGCCACCGCAGCGCGACGAAACTAGCGACGACGTCAGCCCAGCTGCAGGGCAGCGGGGAGAGGCGTCGGTGTCGGGTGGCTCGGCGACGGACGCGACGGCGGGGCAGGAGATGGAGCCCGCGGAAGCGGCGCGGCGGCCACCGGCGAGCGACCGCGAAAGCGACGGTGCGAAGGACAGAGACGCGCGCGCTCCCAGGTCCAGCGCTGCTGGTGAGCTCAATGACGATGCTGGGGCGGCTGCCTCATCGTTGCAAGAGTCGCCAGAGGTGGAGCAGACAGGCCAGTTGAGCACTGCAGACCCACCGCACCGCTATCACGAAGCAGAGGAGGCGGGTAGCTCGCACGGAGCGGGGCAAGAGCAAGGAGGAGAAAATCCGGTGGTCGAACCCGCAGCTGGAGAGGAAGGGAGAGTGACCCCGCAGGCCTCCGCACCCACGCCGTCTTCAACGTCCTCGGCCGACCTCAGCGAAGATGCTGGCGACGTTTTCTTTGTGGCCGGCCACTACGGCACGGCCGTCCACGTCGCCGCAGATGACGAGTCCGACGAAAACAGCAACGGCGCCGGCGTCGCGAGCCCGGTCGATCACGCAAACGGCACCGAGCAGGAGGACCTGAGAGAGGAGGCGGAGAACAGGGCAGCGCTGGAGCAGCTGGCACGCGATGGTGAAAGGTGCGACCCGCTGCCCTTTGCCCCGCCTGCAGCTCCACCATCTCCACTGTCACCGCCGTCACTGCCGCAATTGCGTGCGGAGGAGGAAGTGGCGCCACTGGAGCCGCTGCGTGCGTTTTACGTCTACGCGGAGGAGCTGCCCCGTTACAGCGCCTGGGACGCGGAGCCGCCGACCGCACCGGCAGACGCCGATGGTGAGGAGGACGATGCGGCGGCGCGGAGGGCAAAGGAGGAGGCGCGACTAGAGGTGCGTCTGCAGGCGGAGGCCACTGCGGCCGTCGCAGCAGCGCAGGCGGCTCTCCAGCGGGCACTGGACGATATGGCCGTTCACCCGCCACGGCAGTGCCTCTTTGTCGAAGTGCACAACTTACAGCAGCTGTGCCGCAGCGTACTGTGTCCACGCTACTCCACGGCGCACGCGACGGACGTCAACGTGTGGGCGAGCGGCGCCGATGGACCGATGACGGCGATGCGAAGAGCCGACGTGTGGCGTGGTGACGACTGGACCACGGCGGTCTACGACACTCGCACCGCATCGCACCTCAACGGGACCGCGGCTGAGGCGGGGGTGGTGGTGGAGGACGATCCGGAGTGGGTCGAGGTGCGACTCGCCGTGTACTCCAACGACCGCCAACACCTCGTGGCAGCTGGGTCGGTTTTCCAGCTGCCAGCAAATGGAGCGGCGCTGCGACGTGGCGGCAGCCCCACGCTCCGCACCGTCGACGGGGCACCGGGCAGTGATGACGGTGGACGAGACAGCTGGTCCGATGTGCTGGTGTTCCAGCTGCCGGAGCCCTCGCAGCGGCACCGGCAGCACCAACCGAACGACGACAAGAGTGACGGCGTGTGTGTCAGCGACACGAGCAGCAACGCCTCCGCAACGTCTCACAGCACGCGAGAGCACCGTCAGAGCACGGCTGCGTCGCTCAGCGACACTGGCGCAGCAGACGCAGCCTCGCTACGCAGTCCAGCTGCGGTGGCGCCGTCACACCGCACCTCCGTCAGCGCAGCCACCAGCGCCTTCAACACGGCAGCCCTGTACGTTCAGCTAGAGGAGCGCAAAGAGCGCTGGGTGGAGGTGAAGTCAGGGGCGAACGCGACGGAAGACGACGAAGGCATGACAGGTCAACGAACCCACAGCGCAGCACTCAAGGCAGCAGCTGCAGCCGGTAGTGATAGTGGTGGTGGTGTGTCGCCGTTGCTCCTGTCTGCAGCGGCGCACACAGGTGAGCCGAGACTCGTGGCAGACGGACGAGAACAGACCCTGGAAGAGTCGTCGCAGCCCAGAAGCAATGCGAGCGAAAGCGTTGAATGGAAGACGGACTCAGACGACGGCGATGCTGCGGCTGTGACTGCCGTTGCTGCTGCGTCTCGCTCGTCCTCTGAAGGACCACCGACGGGACGTCCTTCGCGTCCTTCGTTGAGTGAGATAAGAGATGCGCCGTCAGCGGCTTCTCCGTTCCCAAATGTTGGCAACGCCGCGAAGGCCGTTGGCGGCGGCGAAGACAGCTTTGGCGCGAGTGCGCCGCCATCGCAGCAGCTGCGTCTGGAGGAGTACTGGAGCTTTCTTGCCCTTTCCGCCCCGCTCCCCATGGCGCAGTTGCGTCAGCTTTCGGCGAGTGACCCATCGTACGCAGCGCCGATGACCGTAGCGAGCACTGCAGTGGATGCACCAAGAACCCTGTGCGAGCGGCTGACACTGCCGTGTCGTGTCCGCTGGGCCGTGGAGCCGCCGCCGAGGCTCGCCGCCCTCCACGGCACCCCACACGACGATCTCCAGTCGCAGCACGATGCGAAGAGCAACGAGCCGACGTGGGCCGCCATCGGCTCTGCGATTGCGCAGTACGAGCACATTGTGCATGGACACGGCGATGCAGACGTGCTCGGCGGCACGTACGGTCCAGGACAAAGCAGCGAGGCGGAGCAGCGCAGCCGCCAACACGCCGCCGCGCCGCTCACGGTGCTGTGGGACACCATCCACTCACCAGACGCCGTGCTGGGGTGCCAAGCGGCGGAGGATCTATCGAGCCCGCAACAGCAGCAGCAGCAGCAGCGATGGAGCAGCAACACCCCTGCGCTACGCACAGCTGGTTGGGCAAAGCCGCAGGGGCCGTCGGTGTGCTCCGTCGTGGTACGGTGCGCTGTTGCGGTGCTGCTGGACACGTCTCCCATGATTGCCACCACAGCATCCGCACCTACTCCGTTCCGCGGGCTTTCCGACACGTACTGTGTTCCCACCGTCCTCTCTGTGGCCGGTGGGCTGGACGGTTTCGTGGGCTGTACATCTGCGACACCGGCAACCTCCACCGAGGGCTTTCTCGCCTGCCGCACGCCGGTCATGCGGTACAGCTTGAACTTCCACGCACTGCTCACGCGCGATGAGGCGCCCTCGCTGCTGCTGACGGTGCAGAGCGCGGCGACGGCGGCGCACGTCTTCGGGTTCGCGGAGTTCAACCCGTTCGCGCGCAACGCAGCACCGTCGCAAACTCTTGCGTTGGGCAAGAACACCCTCGCAGAGAGCACGTACGGCATGAGCACTCAGCACGGCGGTGCGTCGTTGGGGGGATGTCGTGGGGTGACGGACGTGTGGCTGCCACTGTTCGCCCCAGCGGAAGCCGCGGTGACGGCGACAGAGGCACAGGAGCGGCGGCGACGGTCTTCCAGCTCCTTCACAACGGCCGACGGTGCCGCTGCGGTGGCTCTCGACACCGATGCGCGCAGCTCCGAATTGCGGTATCAGCGCCGCGTCGGTGGCGGCTTGGTGCTCGCCGGGTGGCTGCATTGTGATGTTGAAGTGGTCTTCTTTTCCTCTCTCAGCGCGGCTGCGGCACAGCGCCTGTGGAGTGGCACAAAGCACAGCCTTGCTTCACTGGACGCAGCAGCAGCAGCTGCGGAGGCAGAGGAGAGAAGCGGCGATGCCTACAACGACGTGAACGGGTTGGTGGATTTTTGTGTGGTGGAGGCGGCAGGGCTGCGGCCGCTGACGGCGCGCTTCGGCACAACACTACCGCCAGCGCCATTGGCGTGGGATGCCGCGAGGCTGGACAGCAGCCGCCACAGCGGCGATGGTGCTGACGTGGTGAATGGCCCCGATGCGTCACGGTGCGCACACGTGTACTGCGAGGTGCTGGCCCTTCAGCGGGACCAAGCTAACGAACCCGATGCGCGCCGTGCGCAAGGAAAGGCAGTGAGCGAAGCGGGAAGATCCACGTGGTTGTTCAGCGCGTCTGCCAGCGCACGCGACCGCGGCGATGACGAGCGCATGGCAGCGGCCGGCGCGGCAGGCTACCACAGAGGTGTCGGCGCTGGTGCACCGGCGAGTCTCCCCGTCACGGCGGCTGTGGCGGACACGAACCACCCGCGGTGGCAGCACACTTTCCGCTGCGGTGTCGCCTCCTTGAGCAGTCTGTGCCTGCGCGTCTTTGACCGTGCAGCGACTGCGCCGAGCACGGTGGACGGGGCGGGGCGGAGCAGCAGCAACAACAACAGCGACACCAGAAAAGGTGGTGCTGGCATGATGGCGCAGTCCAAAGGAACATTGACGAGTCGATCGGTGCTGCTGGGGACGGTAACGGTATCACCGTGGATGCTGCGACGCATCACCACTGGGCATTCACCCCGCGAAGGAGGCAGCGTGTGGCTTCCGTTGCTGTGGACACCGACAGCGTCCGCGCTGGCCGTGCGGAAAAGCACGAGTGAGGCAGGACGCGTGCCGCACACTCTCTTCCCCGCCGTGAGCAACGGGTTTGTGCTGGTGCAGTGGCGTCGGGTGTCTGCAGCAGCGGCAGTCTTCCCCACGCCGCTGCAACTTCCGCCTCTTGTGGGTGCCGGCTACGCCACCACACTGCACCGGTCTTCGTGTGTGTCGGTCACACGTCGCTGCATGCCGCAGGGGCAATCGTCGTTGTCGGTGCGTCAGCCGAACGCCGGTAGAGCGGGGGGCACACCGCACCCTTTGGCCCGATGCAGTCATCAAAATACGGTCAGCTTCCCTACTGCGTGGTACGATGGAGAGGCCAACGCCTCGCTGCGGACACACAAGTTGAGTTGGATGAGCCGCGAGCTGGCACCGTGGCTCTGGGTGCATCGTCTCCGCCTGCAGTGGCCGTGGCTGCAGCACGTCTTGGCCATCCACGGCGGCCACGTGCGGCTTCGTGTGTCTTACCTCACCGCGTATGACGAGCAACGCATGGTGGATCAGTTTTTGCTGGTGCCGCTGAGTCAGGTGCTGCGCGGTGGCGACGGCAGCAGTCAGCACAAGACTGCAGCAGCAGCAACATCAGCCGCACGGCGTCGACGCAGTCGCCGCACCGCGGCTGGCGGAGACGAGGGAGGCGTGTTCAGTGTGGTGTCCGCCACCTCGCTTGGTAGAAGCGCGTGCCCGCGCAGCACGGAGGCTGCGAGTGCGCCGTCGGAGGCTCTCCTCTGCTTCCCTGCGAGCCGTCGCGTCGACTTCCAGCTGTGGTGGTACCCAAACACGACACCGTTTCCGGCAGACGACGCTGTTGCTGCCGCCGGTGGCGCGCCGCGTCTGCTGGGCCGTGGTGGCTGGCGGTTCCCTTCGTCGAGCGTGGAGCCAAGCGAGGTGGACACCGACCGTGACGACGACAGTGGCAGCGAGGATGGCTGGAGCAGCTCCGTCGACGCACACGACGACGGTGCGCACGACGCACCCGAGCGGAGTACCCGGCCGGTGCTGCACCGCTTTTTCCTGCCGCATGCGGCGGATGTCCACCTCGCCGCGGTGGCCAACACGACTTGGACGCCACAGGTGGTGTCGGGCGGCGTGCTGCGGTGGCAGCTCTCGTCAATGCCGCGTCTCACGTGTGAGAAGATGACGGAGAGAGCGAACGCGGCTGCGTCCCTGCGGGCACCAAAGCCATCGCCGCAGCAAACTGCCCATGCTGCTGCTGCTGCTGCTGGTGCTTCTGCGGCCGAGGAACACACAGTAGGCGCGCCGCGGTGGCAGTGGCCGGAGGTGGGTTCCGCTGCAGTTGTGCAGGTGCAGGTGCACAACCTGCTGTGGTTTTGTGGCGCCGACGAGGCGGCTGTGGCAGCGGCGGCGGGCAACCTGCACATCGCCGTCGGTGAACAACGAAATGCAAGTGTGCAGAGCAAAGGTGACCACCGTGGGGTGTGCTGGGCGGACCCGTCGGATGTGCCGGCGACAGACATCCCGCGACTTCCCTACACCTTTGTGCATCACCTGGAAGAGGCAGGCGGAGGCTTTGACTTCGGGAGTGAGGCGTGGTCAGAGGGGCGGAGCAGCGCACGCAGCAGCCGCACACCCAGCCTGCGTGCGTCGTCTTCTCGTGCCGCTTCCATCGGTGCGCATCACGTACCGCAAGGACATCTTCGTACGGGCTCATGCGTGGATGATCGCCGCCGCGACGGTCACGACGTTTGCGCGTCGTCGTCGCCGGCGGCGGAGCTGCGGTGGCCACCGCGTCGCTTTGCGTGGCTCAAGGACGATGTGCCGACTGTGATGCTGTGGGTGTTGCAGACGGACGGGACAGGCGAGGGACGCGGCGGTGGCGTTGATGCCGCGGAGGCGCACGGCGAGCGTGTGTGGGGTGCGGTGCGGCTGCCTCAACTCGATGCCTTTGCTGCCAACACCGGCGTGCTGTGGTTGCCGCTCTTCAGAACGTACGCCGCGCCATCCACGCAGAGGCACGATGGCGTGCGCGAAAGGTCGGCTCGCCAGTTCGATGACAACGGCGCGGAGGTGGAGTCAAGAAACGCTTTAGGTCTTGATGACCAAGTCGCAGGAAGCAATGGGCTTGAGCCTCCGTTTACGGATGACGCAGAAGCAGGGCAACGCAACGCAACCGGTGCGTCACTGCGGATGCCGGCGGCAAGTCTCCCGCACACCGCTGGCGTTCTCGTGGAGCACGTCGGCTTCGCGGCGGTGAGCTACGTGCACAACTTTGTGCAGGTAACGCCACCACCAGCAGAGGCAGATGTAGACGGAGTGGAGCAAGAAACAGCACCACCGGCTGTCAGCACAACAGCGTCGCACCTCTTGCTCGTCGAGGTGGGCCCTTTGCGCTGCCGGCATGCAGCACCAAAACGTGTTTCGGCAGATCTGGTTTTGGATACCGCACACCAAGACAGCGACGTTGATGCGGTGAAGGGTGCGGTGCACAATCGTCACCTGCCACCACCGCCACCACCGTCTGAAGGCGGATTGGCCAAAGCGGACGTCGCATCGGTTTCCTACAGCTCAGATGAATTCACAGCACCGTCGGCGTCCTCTGCCGTCGCCGCCGCAGCACCTGAGGCAGAGGACGACGCCGCTCCCCCCATTGCATCACCGCTCGTGGAGGCCAGCGAGGTAGCGGAGGTGCTGCTCGGCTTCAGCGACTACCAAGCAGCGGTGTCGGTGCACTGCACCGGCGCAGTGCCAGCAGAAGACTGGATGGGCACTCCATCGAGCCCGTCGTCAACATTGGCCTCGACGGAGCTGGCGGATCAAACCATCGTCGTATTTCCGTGGAGGAGCCCCGGCAGCAGTGGCGGCGATGATCGGCGCGCCGTGCGCGTGCAAACGCGGCTCCCTGCGTACACAGGGGAGATGGTCGGTGCCGGCAGCTCGTTCAGCGTGGCGTGTGCAGAAACAGAAGAAAAAGAAGGCGGGAATGGCATCCGTGCCGGTGCGCAGTGGGTGCCTCTCACAACACAGCACGGCACTGCAATGTGTGGCCCATCCGGCGCTGATGTAACGGACACAGTGGCAGGCGGCGGCGCCTGCGTTGTGGGTGAAGTGCTCGTGCGCTGGCGTGTCGTCGAGCCGCCATCCACGAGTGCCATGACGAGTGCGGGCAGCGCCGCACACGCGGCGGAGCAGCGTTGCCTGCGTCAAATTGTGCAAGCGTACTGTGGCGGCGCTGGTGCACGGTGCTCGTACGCCGTGCTCCACACCTCCAACGTTGCCACTCGCGCGATGCTCACGGCGGACGCGATGACGAGCTCCGCCGCTGCCGCTGCTCCTCTTGTCGTGGATGCAGAAGGGAAACACACAGAGAGAGCTGCGAGCGTCAACGACGCCGCGGGGCGAGTGCGGGCGTGGGCTGCAAGCCTGTCAGCAGGCCAGACTCCGTCTGCAGCGGCGGTGCAGGCTTTGGAAGTGCACCGCGTGCTGCGCACCATCACACCGACGCATCATCCATGCGTGTACCTTATTCTCGACCACCTCCGACTGCGGTGCGACGCCGCACAGCTGTGTGCGTGGCAGCGACAACTAGAAAGGGCCTATCAGAGAGACAGCAGCAGCAGCAGTCGCGACAATGGCGGTAGCGGCCATCTTGCGGATTGCCGCTTTCGCCTGCAGGTGCAGCTAACGTGGCCGGTAGAGTGGCCGACGGCGTGGTTGCGCGCCATTCCTTCCCTCACCGAGGGAGCTGCCTCGAGCGGCCGTGCGGACAAGCTCAGCGCGACGCAGCTGGCCACAGGCGGGAGCGCGGCGCTCTGCAAGACGGCAAGCAGAACCTATACGGTGTGGATGGATGTCGCGGATGGCGCTCTCGCCGGCGTCGCCGCAGCGGCTTCCGCAAGCGACGAAGATCGTGCAGCGTCGCCGCCGCCGCAAACGGTGCGGTGCGCGTGCCCCCCACTGTGTCTGCCCCTGCCGTCGCCGCAGTCCATTCAGCGCACCCTTGGCGATCCAGGACTGGCCGCCCGCTTTCATGTGTCGTTCCGGCTTTACGCTGCGCGACCCTCCGTGACGACGACACCGACACCGGCCGTCGGCACCGCTGCGCAGCCGCCACCGTCGAACATCGCAGCCTCCACTGCGCCGTCTCGAGAGGCGGAGGCGAAGGGAGTCGACGTTGTGTGTGTCGGGGCGGGTCGCACACCGCTGTCGTTCCCCCGCGCTGCACTGCACGCCGTGACGTCGCTAGCGCCACCGCCAAAAGGTCTTTTCGCAGACAAGACGACAGCCAGCGATGCATCCGCCGCGGCGCCTTCCGCTGCAACGCCGCTTCTCCTCTCGTGGCGCGCACACGTAGCAGCAAACGTGCCGCTGCCGGTTCTGCCCTCACTGCGGAAAGGTGCAGACTCCGTGCATCTAGCGAGGCGCGTAGGCGAGTCCGCGAACGACAACGACGCGTCTCTCTCGCTGTCAGACTCGGCTCTCCTTTCACACGCGATGGACAGCGGTGCTGAGGTCAGCGACGGTGCAGTGATGGCGAAGACGGCGCGTCCGCGCAGCCGCAGCCATGTGCTACTGGCTCGGCTGACGGTCAGGCGGATTGAGATGTCCGGCGTGGATGTGAGTCTCGCCTGCGGCGCTGCACAGCGGCACCGTCTGACGTTGAGCCCCGCCACCGTTGCGGTGCTGGCAGGCGGGGACGGCGAGCGCGACGCGCACCACAGCACCAGCACCGGCGATGCAAGAAACAACTTTGGCAGCGGTGCTCCTCTGCGGGAGCCGCCGTCTACACTGTTGCACGACGCGAGGGAGGATACGTGCGGCACGTTTGCCGCGAGGGCGGTCACCTTGCTGACTCCTTCTCTTGTGTCAAACGCACACACGAGTGGAGGGGTCGGGCAGCACCAGCAGCAGCGTTACAGTTGGAGTGCTGACGTCTGTGCGCAGGCGTCGTCGCAGCTTGTGCTGTACGTGCGTGTGGCAGAGACCGCCTTGCGCACCGCACGCGGGGAAGAGCTGTGGCAGACCACCGCAGCAGAGAATGCAGGCGACGACGGAGATGCATTGCTGGAGCCTGGGCGAGGCGCTTCTAGCGGCAACGATGTGTGCGCAAAAGCCGTGTACACAGTCGACGCCGCTGCAGGTGTGCGATCGGACGTGCGATTGGACCAGCAGCCGCAACCGGCCAGTGGAATCGGTCAGGCTTCGCGAACGCACGAGGTGCTGCTCGACCTGGAGAGCCCCGTCGAAGGGCAGTGGATGGGTCGGCTGTGGCTTCACGTGGCGTACATCGACATCAGCGACTGGCAGTGCGACCTTCGCGGCACGTTTCTCACGACACGCCTGTCCATGAACGTGCGCAGCTGCAGCGGGCTCGTCCGCGGCAACGCGGCGTTGTGGCGCAGTGTCGAGACGACCTACCAGAGTCTGCGAGCACGTGTGCAGGCCGCCTACGAGCAGCGCGGCAGCGTGCCTCGACGGCTGCGACAGCACGCACAGGAGGTGCGTCAGATGCGGCGGCAGCTGCGCACACAGGAGCGCTGCGGCAGCGACGCGGCCGCCACCGTGCGTCTGGTGTGTGAGGCGACGAGAGGCGAGTGGACGCCGTTGGCCGCCCACGCATTTCACCTCGCGTCAGCGGCAGACGTGGTGCGAGCAGGGCTGGCGCAGGAGTCAGCGGGTGATCTGCCGGGCAGCGGTGACCTTGCGCGGACGGAGACGACAGCGTCCGCAGATGGCGCACTGCTGAGTGTGACACGAGAGGCGGGCTCTTCCATGACGGAGTGTGGTGCGGCTGCATCGAGGACAGTATATCCACTTGAGATCCGGCTGGTATCGGCTGCACGCGCACCCGACAGCGACAGGAGTGGTGGTGGCAAGGGGGACAGTGTGCTTGCCGTCGGCGTCGCGCAGCTCGTGGCACGCGCCGACGACGCACTTGCCCACCGGCCGTCCTCCGTGCAGCATCTCATGGTGCCATTGACTCTTTGTGCAGCACCAGCGGAGCAGCAACAAGAACCACACCCATCACCACGGCTCACCGTGACGGCCGTGTCTGCAACGACGCCGGCGGCGTTGGCCGTGACAGCTGCGTGGTCCGTCGCCGCAGCCCGCGGTGACACCTACCTCACCTGTCTTACACTGGACGCGTACGGCGTTCGCTCGAACGCGGCTGGCGCCGGCCACCGCCGCTGGCTCCTGCGGTGGGTGTACGTCTTCGAGTCCTCTGCGCACCCGGAGGTCGAACACTGCGTGGACATGCCGCTGCTGCTGCAGCCATCGTCTTCCGCACATGCAAGGCAAGGACACTCGTTGGCATTGCACCGAGGAGCAGGGGCGGCTGTGCGGTCGTACTGGTCTGGCGCGACAACGCAGCTGCCAAAAATTGGCAGCGCCGGTGCCACCATTTGCCGCGTGGAGCTGCTGGAAGCCACGCCTCTCCCTTCCAGTGCACAAGGTGCTGATATCATCACTACCAGCACCACTGCAGCTGCAGCTGCAGCTGCAGCGACGGTGGAAAAGAAAGGCGAGGAAGGCGCTGACGCCTACGCGACGACACGGCTAGCGGTGCAGCAGTGGTCTGTGCAGGACGACCTGCAGCTGCGTGCACGGCGGCGTCAGGCACTGCAGAGCGGCGAGGATGCCCGTGTGTGGCTGGACCTCCGAAGCTGCGCCGCGGGCGGTCGCGAAGGCCCTCGCTACAAGGTGTTGCTGGGCCTGTATACGAGCAACACCATCGCTATGGACCAGACCCAACGCTTGACGCAGAGGATGCAGGTCACTGCTGCCGCAGCGCCGTCTTCCGGAGTGGATCTGACGGCCAGCGGAGGTCAAGGTCATGGCAGTCGCAGTGTGGCTAGCCGACCGCGATGGCCTGCAGCAGCGGTGCCACCGCCGCTGCGCGCTCAAGACGATGTAAATGTGGCGGGGCTGACACAGACGCGTTGGGCAGCAAGCCGCAAGAAGGAACGCACCACGACGGTGGAAGGGGACGACGACAACCACCAGAGCAGCCGCGGTGCAGAGCTGAGACCACGCGGCGGGGTGGTCATGAAGGCGGTGCTCTTCCACTGCGGTGGTGGAGCGCTTGTGGCGGCAGGGCTGACAGAGAAGGCGGACCGCATTGTGTGTAGCGTAGTGCGGTGCCGTGGCAGCGAGAGCGCCACGAGGGTCACCCTCGATCCAGACAGGGGGGAGTCAGCAGTGGCAGCGGCTCCATCAGTGGTGCTCGACGCTGGGGAGGCGACGCGTGTGCTGCAGACGCAAGCTGCACTTCACGAGGGGAATGTGCCAAGCACGGACGCCGCTGCGACAGCGGCTGCGACGGCTGTTGCTTCACCCTCCTCTACCGCACGCCGCATCACGGCCTCCTGGGGCCAGGCACATCCGACAGGGCCCGCGATGCTCTCGCGAGGCGTGACGGGGGGTGCGTCCGCTGCGGTCAGCTTGGTTCAGCGACCCTCACCGAACTTGCTGGGGCTCGCCTTGCCGACTGGTGTGACGTGGAGCGAAGACACCTTCGCTCACTTCATGGCGTTGGCAGATGCATGCTTCCGCGGTGACAACGACACAACCGCAGCGCAAGAGGAAGAGGAAATGCTCTGTATTGAGGTGTGTGTGTCCGCCGGGGAAACTCGTGTACGGTACATGTCTGAACCTTTCTCTACACGCGCGGTCCTTCACGCGACGGAGAGCGCGGATGCACACGGCATCAAACACGTAGAGTGTTCGGTGCCACTGTCGTGGACCACGCGACTTCGCATGCGCCGCTCCGACGCGCCACTGCCCGCGGCATCCACCAACGCACCCAACGACCACACCGCGCAGACGTCCAGCGATGCAAGTGCAGACACGTCCGCCGCGGCAGTGGTGGAGGTGCGCTGGGGACTAGACGTGCTCGGCATCCAACCAGCGCTCGCTCGTCTGCCGAGCGCGATCTCTCTCACGGAGACGAACCGCGACGGTGGTGTGAAAGCGAATGAGCGACAGCGCCGACGGCAGAAGAAGGCGCAGCTGGCGCACCGCACACAGGGTCGCCGTGGCGTCGTTGATGCCGAGGAAGAGGAGGACGACGACTATGTAGCGTTGCACCAGGTGGAGGACTGCGCTGCGTGGACGGACTTCTTCGCGACGCTGCAGGCGCAGGAGAGGGCGTGTGAGCAGCAGGCACACCTGCGCCACTGGCGGTGTCGCATTACCGCCGTGGAGGTGGAAGGTTTAACCCTGCCGGTGTGGCGTGCCTCCAGCGAGTCCCGGTTCAGTCCGGATGGTGCGAGGCTGACGACACTCCTGGCGCAGCTCAATTTCTCAGCAAAGCGGACGGCAGACGAGGTGGCGGAGGAAAAGGCGGGAGAAGGCGACAAGAACACGCTGCAGGAGTCCCACCGCGGCACCTCGGCGGACTGTGTCCTCGGTGTGGCCCGCACCACCGCCATACGTGTCACTCCAATACCGGGCAGAAACTGTAGCAGCAACAGCAGCAGCAGTAGAGATGGCGACGGCGCAGCGCAGCGGCAGTGTCTGCTGCCAAGTGAGGTGGAACCACACACGCTCTACACAAAGAAGCGCACGCCATGCTACAACGCTTCGTTCACGCCACCGTCATGGTGCATCGCGGTGCGGGACATGCTTTGGCACGGATACCTCGCTGCTTCGGCGGAGGCAAAGAATGACCTGAATCCACAAGGATCAGAGGCGGACGGTTCGGCGTCACCGCTGCCGCCACCAGGGCTGTCCCTCTGGCAGCTGCTCACACCCACTGCCGCTGCCGCTGCGACGTCGGGCGTGGAGTCAGACAGCAGCGCTCTGCAGGAAGTCTACGCACTCGGTGCGGTGCAGCTATCTCTGCTGTTGCAGGAGGGTGCGCTGATCCTGGTGCAGATCCTCGCGCGGTGGTGCAGCGGGGCGTGCACGCTGGAGGAGCGAGACGCGCTGCTGGCGGCCGCGTCGTCGTTCCCCACGCGGTGGATGACCTTGACAGACACGACAGACGCAACGCCTGCGCTGGGAACCGCAACAGGAGCATCGCATGATGCATCCGCGACCGGCAACGGCAGCAGCAACCCGCGGGTGCGCTTCTTTTACGCCTACGTATATGATGGACCGGCGTGTGCCACGCCGCCTGCACTGGTGCCCGGTACCGGTCTGACGATGCCCGCCTGGAGCGCGACGACGGCAGCGGCGGCAGCAGTGCAGCCGGCGTTGATGGTGCCAACCGCACTCGCCGACGCGGTGTTCTGCGCGCAGCTGGACCAGGTGCAACTCGTCTACCGTGGCCAACCAAGCAACTCGGCTCAGTACCGTAGTGATGAAGGCAGCAGCAAAAACGCGGAAGTGAGCGGCAGTGCGTGCGTTGACAGTGACGAAGAAACGGCGGCGCGGTGGCTCAGTCGGCTGGTGCTGCGCATGCGCGTCGTGCTGACGACGGTGAGCGGCGCAGCTGCCGGCGAGGCGTCTGTGGTGGACACACGTGTTGCGGCACGGTGGGCGACGCGCCTGGCACCGCTGCCGTGCGCACCGCGACGAGAGCAGCAGCAGCAGCAGCAGCAGCAACAGCACAGCGCAACAGTCGCATCGTCCATGCTCCGGCAAACATCTTCGTCGCCACCTACACCTGTACCTGTTCCAGTGCCAGTGCCAGCGCCAGTGCCCGTTGTGAAAGCAAGTGGCGGCACTGAACTGCTGCCGCCAACACCGATTCCTGCCTCGACGCCTGTCGCCGTCGCACCTTCTGATGCAGGTGCTGCAGAGACGGCTGCCCGGCAAGAAGAGGCACAGCAAGACGCAGGTTCGACCGTGGACCCCAGACCTCTGCCACTGCCCTCAGCTGCGTCTCCCGTTTGCACCGCGACGATTCCCGTCTTGCCGACGACGAGCTGCTTTTGTTGGCAGGCGCCTGCGCCGTTGGAGCACAGCACGCACGCAAGCAAGTCGGTTGCCTTCGGCGCGCCAAAGACAACCATGGTGATCTCTATCGACGTGGAGGTGGTGCTCCTTCCTGGTGATGCAGCGAGGGCAGACACATCGATAAAGGAGCTGTGCCTGCGCGGTGACGGCAACACCGAGGAAGAGGTGGAGGGTGAAGTAGTGGTCGGACGCATCCACGTTGAAGTCGGCCGCTCATCGCCCAGCGCGCTGCGGTGGGACAAGGCAGAGGAACGCCTTGACGAGGGCTGGCGCCTCACAGCGCCGCTGCCTGTCCGCGTGCCCCTTGAGAACGCACTTTTTAAGCAGCACAATGCCGAGGTCGCGGCTGCGTCCAGCTCGACTGCGTGCATCTCCTTTGAGCTCCTCGCGTTCACCGCACCGAGTTGGGGCCTGATGACCGCCCTGCAAGCGGCGCAGCGGGTGCGTCGTGAGCGGCGGCTGCGCACGCTCGCGAGCTTGCAGCGCAAGGAGGCACGTCTGCTCAACGCGGTGGCCGCTGCAGGTGCTGGGACGCCATCTTCGCCGTCGTCACTGCAGCAGCTGTCAGCGGCGTTTCTCGCACACCCGTACCGCGTGCTGCGCGTGCCGCCTGCAGTGTACCGCCTTGACTCCTTCGCTGTGGCAGCCGTGATTGCAGAGAGCGGTGAAAGCAGCGGTGAAGGGGGTGCGCTTGACGGGGGCCAGTCGCTGTGGTGTACAGTTGCTGCACCACGTGCATCGAGTGCGGCTGGAAGCAGCGGCGATGGGGGCGGGCACTGCAGCAGCCGCGGCGCAGTGGGCAAGCAGACGTGGCTTGTGCACGGCTCCTCCGGCGAGGTGCGTGTGCCGCAGTGGCGCCTCCTCCCCTCTCTGACCGACACGGAGCTTTACGGCAGATGCAACACGATTTTAGGCAGCAGCAGCAGTGGCGGTGCCAGCGCAGAGTACGGCGTGCGGCAGCCACAACAGCCGCTCTCGTGGTTGACGGTGTCGGCGGGCCGACTGCTGATTCAGGAGTTTGCCCGGCTGCGCGTCACGTGGCGCCGCAGTGCTGACCCTTGTCCGGCGTCAGCGCTGGCCGGCTTGGTGGGCGGGGCTGCCGTGTCCTACGCGTCCGACGTCGGTGATGACTGCCTGTGGGTGAGCGGAGGGCTGCGTCTCGTGTGTGCTGCCCATGAGCAGATGCAGAAGAAGCGCAGCAAGAGTTCCGTGAGAGGTGATGCGAGGTTACTGGTGCCGGTGCCGCCGTCGCGTGTCGGCGCTGCCTCACCAACGCCATCGCTGAGCCGACGACGCTCCCTTCTCCCTGTAGCAAACATAGAGGCAGCTACGCAGAGAGCGTCTTCAGCCGCACCTTTGTTCTACCAGCTGTACACGTCGCACTTCCTCAGTCAAACGAGCACCGCTGCGGAGGACTGCAGTGACGGTGTGCGGCGTCGCGGCGTGCGAACTCAGCAGCGCAGTCCTCCGCAGCCGCAACCGGAGTGGAAGGTGGAAGTTGACGTGACTGGGTTTCCGCCACCTTCCTCCGCACCGTCGCCGGCATCGGCGGCAGGCGGCGGCGCTCGACGACTCTTTCACACCGCCACGCAGCTCAGCGACCAGCGTGTGTGGCTGCTCGGTGGGTGGAGTGCTGCTGACCGTGACACATCCGCTACACAGCTGCCAGCCACGGCTGGCCTGTACAGAGACGAGTCGGCGTCGTCCCTGCCGATGTGCGCTGGCCTGGTGCAGCGGCGACGCAGCGAGGTGCGCCACGCTGCCGCTTCCGCCACCACCGCCGCCACTGTCGCAACGCACGCTGCCGTGGAAAATGACGTGGCGGCGCAGCTGCAGTGGTGTACGGTGGTGAGCGCCGTGCGGTGCATGGCGGACGGCACGCCTGCGCCGCCGGTGGAGGTCGCCGCGGGTGCGCCGCAGCACGCATCTCTCGAAAACGACGCGTCGTGTTACCACTTCGTGCCACCGCCACGCATTGCCTGCCACGTCGCTGCGGCGTGCGGAGGTCGTCACGTGATGCTCTTCGGCGGTCTGGTGGCGGCAGCGTCCGCGAGTGAGGATCGCTCGGCCACCACCACCACCGCCACCGCCGACCTGCACATTTATGACACGGTGCGAGGGGAGTGGGTGCGACGGGCGGCGGAGAGCGGCGAGGTGGACGGCAAGCAGCGGTGGCCCTTGGCGCGGTACGGGCACAGTTGCGCTGCGGTTCCCGGCACCGGCGGCACACAGCCGCGCAGCTACTTTGTGTTTGGCGGTGCCACCACCAGCGTGAAGGCACATTCGCACGGCTGTGCGCTCGTGCCACCGGAGGAGCTGCTGTGGATCTGGACACCGTTTGTGGGCAGTGAGGGCCGAGTGGACTGCGCGTGGCGACAGGTGCAGGTGCCCGGTGACCTCCCATCCCCGCTGTCGGGTCGCTTTTTGCCGCAGTTGGCTGCGTTCTCTGCGGCGGAGGTGCTGCAGTCTGTGGCGGCCTCTGCCACAGCTGCGACGGCGGGTGGGCTATACCTCGCCGAAGACGAGCACGTAGGCTCGACAAATGCTGCTGCGGCGGACACCGGACTGACGTCGTTGGTGCTCTGCGTGGCTGGCGGAATGACTGCCGTTGCCCGACGCCGCGGTGCCGTGTCGCAGGAGAGCGGAATGGCGTCTGAGAGTGCGGAGGAGAGGCAAGGCAGGGGTGACGGCGCACTCGAGGCATTCCGACTGTGCGTGGAGCCGTGGCTGCCGTGCCCGACGGAGACCGTCACATCACTGCTGCTCACGTCGACGTGTGAGCGTCCCATGTTGCAGTAGTGCACGAGGGACAGGTGAGAGTTTGGTCGTGTCTGCCTCACACGTCTTCGCTCCTTTCGAAACTTGACAAACAAACCAATTCTACACACACACACAAAAAAAAAGAAAAAAAAGAAAAAAAAGTCTACTCTCTCTTTCAAAGCCGTGTCTTTGTTCTGCGTTGTGTAAGTGCTTTCAGTTTCAGACACGCCGTAGCAGAAGGGTGTCCTCACAAGCGGCTTGCACCTTTTGATCCGTTGGTGAAGCTGCCTCTTTTTTTTTTCTACTCCGAACTGGAAGTTCCAATAAAAAAAAAAATGTCACTTCACTACTGCTGACACCAACGAAAGCTCATAAACGCGGAATGTACTTCTCAAGTGGTTGCCCAACGGACAGTCTTAAGCTGTTTTTTTTTGTGCTTTCGCCATTGCATTCAACTCACTTGTACGTCTTCTTTTTTCTTTTTCACACCGTGCTTTGTTCTCCTTGCCCTTTCCCTCCTCACAGGATCCGGCACACGCACTGAGACTGTTTCGGCTCACTCGGCGTTTCTGGACTAGCTCCTTCACAGAAAGAAAGAAAAAGCCGCCACACCGGCTTATGTGTTTGTCGTAATTTCTGTCCTTTCCCTCACCAATCGTTACCCTGCATCGCTCTGCGCCAGTCACGTACAAGAACGAACGCACACACAATCAGCGGAAAAAAAAC
Source organism: Crithidia acanthocephali (assembly GCA_000482105.1). Lineage (NCBI taxonomy): Eukaryota > Euglenozoa > Kinetoplastea > Trypanosomatida > Trypanosomatidae > Crithidia > Crithidia acanthocephali. The sequence goes on along the minus strand of AUXI01000176.1, from coordinate 11,584 downwards.
CGACAAATAATGGCGGTGCAGCTCCGCTTTCCACGTGCCGTGCTGGCACTGCTCCTCTTCACGTGGTGCCTCGGCTTGTCTTGTCAGCTCGCACCGCTGCGGTGTGCCTCGGCAGCCGGCGGCGACGATGACGCCGCGAGCATCAAGTCGATTTTGAGTCTGCCCGAGGACGACTTCTACCGCGTGCTGGGACTTGGCGATGCCGGCGAGGACGCGACGGAGAGCCAAATCAAGAGCGCCTTCCGCAAGCTGTCTCGCAAGTACCACCCCGACGTGGTCGCCACTGGCGACGAGGAGGCGTACCGCCAGGTTTACCAGCGCATCCAGCGTGCCTACGAGGTGCTCGGTGATCGCCGCAAGCGCCGGGTGTACGACATCCTCGGCGTGGATGGGCTGAAGAAGCTCGAGCAGCCGCAGCAGCAGCAGCAGATGAACCCATTTTTTGCCCTCTTCGGTGGCGGCGGGCAGGCCGCCTCTGATCGCGGCCAAGACAAGGAACTGCTGATGGTCGTGCCGCTCGAGGACGTCTACAAGGGGGCGACGCACACCTTTCAATTTGCAAAGCGTAAGATCTGCCGCGCCTGCCACGGCAGCGGTGCGCGCAGCAAGGAGGACGTGGTGAAGTGCCCTCACTGCAAAGGGAGCGGACGACTGGTGCAGCGAGTGCAGATTGCACCGGGCTTTGTGCAGCAAATGGAGCAAATTTGCGGGCACTGCAAGGGCAAGGGCACGCACGTGGCGCACATGTGCCCCGTGTGCCGTGGCAAGGCGGTGATGTCGGGCGAGACGGCGCTGAGTGTGGATATCGAGGAAGGTCTGCCGGAGGGCCACGTGCTGAAGTACGAGTTAGAGGCGGACCAGACGCCCGGGCAGGTGCCGGGTGACGTGCTGCTGACGGTGACCACCGCCCCTCACGCGGTGTTTACGCGCGAGGGCAACGACCTGTACATGAACGTGACGATCACGCTGAAGGAGGCGCTGCTGGGGTTTGAGAAGGCGTTTGCGCACCTGGATGGGCACGAGGTGACGCTGCAGCGCAGCGGTGTCACGCAGTACGCCCAGCAGGTGCGCATTGCAGGCGAGGGCATGCCCCGCCACCACGTGCCGTCCGAGCACGGCGATCTCTACGTGACGTTCAACGTGGAGCTTCCGCAGTCCCTCACACCCGAGCAGCGTGAGCTATTCGAGAAGCACTTCGGCTGATCTGTAGTAGTAATGCGTACACGCTCTGTGTGCGTGGTTGTGTTGGAAAGGAAACAACCCTGTGATGTGCAAAGGCACTCCTTGTGTTCTGGTGAGGCTTTCGGGTTCGCTGCTGCCGCTCCGGATCCCTCCCTTCAGTTGTTGGCGCGTCTCTACGTCGGGCTTATTTTTTGGACTTCTTGTCGTTCACACCTCGCCTTTTTTTTTCCTTCTTATCATGTAACAGTCCTTCACTACACAGACCACAAAAAAAAAGGCGCTGGGCTTGCGCTTTTTTTTTTTTAAACCTGGTGGTGGCGACGTCTGGCATTTGCAGGTGTTCTATACAGATTCGTATGAACTGTTGATTCTACGCATAACTCATGTGCTTAAAAAAAAAAAATTGAACGGATCACTGAGCAGCAATTCGCTTCGAGTTTTCGAGCGGCTTACGGTGGCATTGCCAGGCGTTGCTGGATGTTTGCACGGGCAGCGACAGCAACGATAGATGCGCATCAGAAGCGCCGCACGCGTCCTTCTCCCATCCCATCGGAGTTCTGTCTTTTTTTCTCTTTCGTAGACTTCTTTTTTCGTCGATGCTGAAAGAAGCAGCACTACCCACTCGTCTCTTTTCCCTCGCTTTCTCCTTTCTCGTGTGCAGTTCTGCTTCGTTGTCCGTCGCAGAGTACCACGCTCAAAGCTTCACTGCCTCTTTTTTTTTCGCCCTAGTTTCTCTCTCCCTCTCTTTTTCTTCTTTCTTCTCTGACGCTCGACAATAACACACAGAGCTTTCTCAGGGATGATTACCATCGAGTAGGTCTTCACGTGTCAGCTCCACTGATACCCGTCTCCTCTTCCTATTTTTCCTTTTTTTCTTGTTTGATTGAGCACGCTAAACTTGACACTTGTGTCCGATTAGCCGTGCCTTTGATTTCTGCAGTTTTGTAGTAAATACAAAACAACAGCTTTCTGTTTTCCTCCTTTTCTCTATTACGTGCTTTTAGTAGTCATAACGGATTTTTCCTTTCCTTTCTTTATAAGTTGTGCCTGTTCAGATAAGAAGTTGCGCCTAACGCACACACAAAACGCTAAACAATAAAAGAGTGTTAAACGGCGAAGCAAACAAACAGACCAACAGCAGACGTCATGCGGTCGCAGCTGAACGGTATCACTTCGGAGTTCCGCCCTGAGGCGGGCTCCCCTCTCACCGCGCACAAGCGCTTCCTCACTTTCAACCGCAATAGCGGCTCTTCCTGGTTCATCCGGCGCGATGTGATGCAGAAGAACCTCGAGGTGAACCAGGACACGACGCTCTGGGTCGACATCGAGGGCGAGAGCACCGCCGACCGCCGTGCGCTGCTCGGCTCCCTGCCGTGGCGCGTGCCGATCCCGCCCGCCGTGCTGGACGCGGTGGCGCGGCCAACGGAGAGCGATGTGGTGGAGCTGCAGCCCACGGTGGCACACTACGCCTACGGGGTGCTGAGCTGCGCCATCAACCCGCTGCACCGCGACGACATCGACGCGAGCGCTGCGGCGACGGCCGACTTGGACAGCTTCAGCGGCGAAGCTTTCGACGCCGCGCGCGGCTTCGTGTGGTGCTCGGTGCTCGCCACGGACAGCCTCATCGTCACCCTGCACGACAAGCCTTTCCTCGGACTGGAGGAGGTGGTGCGTGCGCTGGAGATGCGCGTGAACCCGGTGGACAGCGCGGCGGGCTACGAGCTGCTCAGCCCGAGCATCGTCCTAGCCACGCTGGTGGCGTACACGAGCGAGATGATGCTGCCGGACCCGACGGCGCTGCTGAGCGAGGTGGACTGCATCGACGAGATGGTGCTGCTCATCGCACCGGGTGAGCGCGATCAGCCGGACTTGCTGCGGCGTGTGGCGCTGCTGCGCCGCCGCATCTCGTCCTTTCGCGGTGTGCTGTACTTGAAGGAGAAGCTGCTGCGTGAGCTGGTGACGCCGTCGATGCGTGGCAGCTTCGTGTCGTGCGACATGCAACAGGTGATGCCCATCTACAAGGAGGCGCTGGACAAGAACACGCAGGTCGCCGACCGCCTCGACGACGCGCGCGACATTCTGAACCAGGCAAACCTGAACTTTGTGACGGGCGTGTCGATGCGCATGTCGCAGAGTTCAGCCAACATGGACTTCAAGATGCAGATTCTGGGACAGGTGGCCACGATTTGCCTGCCGCTGAACCTCCTCGCGTCCATCTTCGGCATGAACTGCGAGGTGCCGTGGCAGGCCGACACGCACGACAACCTGCACGCGTTCTGGGCCATCCTGGGCGTGATGGCGGCCTGGGTCATCATCTGCAGCATCCCGACGATTCGCGAGGTGATGCGCGGCAACGCCGCGAAGGCTATCGTTCCCTCGGATAACTAACGCCAAGTGGAGCGATAGACAGTGGTGCGCCGTGCAAATGTAGGCCGACAGTTTTGCTTTTTGCCCTCTCTTTACTTATTCCTCCCCTTCGTGTGCTTCTGTCGTTAGTCTTCTTGAACGCGATCACTGAAAAAAAAAGGAAAAAAAAGCGACCAAAAAAATACCCCAGCTGCGTTCGTTGAACGGATGAACCTGTGCGATGTGTGCGCAGCGGTTATGGAGCCGAACGAAGCGTTTCAACAGAGATGCGCGCCGCTGTTTTCCTTGATGCCCGGTTGTCCCCCTTCGCTTTTCATCTCTCTCCCTCCGTCCCCGCCTCGTCCCTCGCATTCGCCTTTTTTTTTGGTCTGTGCCTGTTCGGGGTGCTGCCCGCGGACCAGGCGGCTGTGGGCGGGCCCGCTCAGCCGTGCTCTCGACGGTCCTCCTCAGGGGAGAGGAGGATGGGGTGTGGCGCGAAGACGAGGGGCCCGCGGTCCTAGTGCCGAAAAGAGGAGGAGGAGGAGGAGGAAAAAGAAAGGCAGAGGAGGGCAGAAGTGAAGGAAGCACGGTGGGGGCAGCCAAGCCAATTCGTTGAAACAGCGCTGGCGATGACAATCTTGAAAGAGTGAAAGAAGCGGCAGCCACGTCACGCCGCGCGACCGCGGCAACGGCACACACATTGAACAACAACGCCTGTGCTATTCGTGGCGACGAAATCTTCAACGTTTCTGTGGACGTGGCGGTTTCGCATTTCACCTTGCAGGTCACACGTTTTCTCTTTGTTTTGCTTGCGTTACTGTGGTGTTATTGAACCAAGATTAAGAAGAAAAGAGACAGCCGACACGCGCACGAGGCACAAGAAGAGAAGCACGCTCACAACAAACGCGGTTTGTCGCCAACAAGGAAAGCAAAAGAAGGACGACAGCCACCTCAGATACCAAAAAAAGGGACACACTAGGTAAGAAAAAGAAAACAAAGCATGCTTAAGTCTGAAAAGCAAGAGAAAAAAGCCTCTGCATCGCCTCTCACACGAATCTGTTCGAAAAGGAGGAAAAACGATGAAAGAAAAAAGATGCTTGGTAGCAGCGCATCGAGAAAACTAAGAGAGGGAAGGTAAGCTGAATGACTTTGCTTACCCTCCTCGTTGACGAGCTGCTCGTTTAAGTGTTCCGCTCACTCTCCCCACACACACACAGAGTCTCCACAGGACGTATGGCAGAGTTTAGAGAAAATGGCAGATCTTCATCTGCCTTGCTTTCTTGTGCGAACGTAAGCGCGTTCAGAGATCACACTACGCTCCCATTGCTCTTTCCGGTTCCTTCTGGTATAGAATGTGCTTTTGCCATCTCCCTTTACAGAATAGATTTAAAAAGAAAAGAAGCATATGAAGTGAAAGAAAAAAAATAATAATGAGGGAGATACTTTTTTTTTATTTACTCGAAGACAAAGACATTCGTGCACACAAGCAGAGGGACAGAGAGGAAAAGGAGGCAAAGAGAGAAATGTGGTGCACGCGTTGTCTCAACGTGACGCGCACGAAAAAACACGTTGACGGCATGAGGATGTCCAAAAAGACTCAGAAAAGGGTACTCCGAACGACAAGAAGAAAGGGGAAGAAGAAAAGCACACACACACACACACAGGCATAAGAAATATCTGGATCGCTACACAAAACAAGTTGCGTGATGTGCTCGACAGAGGCACTTTTTCTGTCGACCCGACGCCGCAACACACATCACAACCAAACACCATGCAACAGCGAAAAAAAAAAGTCTGCGTCAAGTACAAACGAAAGGAAAAGAAAGTGATTAGCATTTATATATAGGTAGTGAGAAGTGTTAATTAGAATTCACTTGTTCTTTTTTTGGGGGGGCAAAACATGATTTCCGCAACACTCACGCCAACACACACCCAACGACAAACACAAAAGCGCGGAGAGCACACAGGTGCGAGTGTGCGTGAGTGTGTGTAAATAACACAAGCAAAAGAGCTCTTCTTAGCGGCGGAGTGCAGCCCATTTTCCGCGTTCACCGGACCAGCGTTCTTCGGCGAGGCGTTGCGGTCAGCCAACGAGGCACCACCGCGGCCGCCAGCACCGCCGCGACCGCCGGCGCCACGGCCACCCGCGCCGCGTCCACCACGGCCGTTCGTTGGCGGGCTGCCGGGGTTCGGCGCCGCCATCGCCTCCTTCACTTCCTTCGCGTCCTTGGCCGGCTCCTTGCCCTCCGCCCCCTCCTCCGCCTCCTTTGCCGGCTCCTCCATCTTCGGCGCCTCCACACGCGGTGCGTCGCGCCAGTTCCCCATCTCCCCACCGAACGGGTTCGCCTTCGGCTCCGGCTGCACCGCCGGTGCGGCAGGCGAGCCCACCGAGCCGCTGTTGCGGCGCAGGTTCGCCGCACCCATGTTGCGCCGGTCCAACGCCTCGTCGCTACGCGTGTTCTCGCGCAGCGTCTGGAACTCCGGCTGCGCCTCCGGGCCATCGTTGCGCCACGAGCTGAAGTTGACCGGCGAGCCGGCGCCGCCGAGAGGGCTGGCGGACGTCGGCGACGCCTGCTGCACCGCCGAGCCGAGCATGTCGCGTGAGAGATCGCCGAAGGTGTGCAGGTCGGCGCGGGAGCCGAAGTTGGAGCGGCTGCCCATCGACGGCATGCCGGGGTGGTCCTCCGGCTGCGGGCCGCCGAAGACGTCGCGCGAGATTCCCATCGCCGCGAGGCCGCCGGGCTGCTGCTGACCGGCGCCGTCGCGGGTGAGCCCGGCGCGCTCGTTGTTGCCGCGGTTCAGCAGCCGCTCCACCTGCTTCGCCGTGGCGAGGTCGACGTACATGCAGCGACCACGCTGGAAGGTCTTGTCTAAGGAAAGGGCCACGGTGAGGGCCTGCGCCGTTTTAAACTCGACAAACGCAAAGGACTTGCCATCCTGGTTGATGAGGCGGTGCGTGACGATGGCGTCGCGGCTGAAGAGGGCGAGGAAGTCCTCCTCGTTGGTGCCGTTGCGCAGGTTACCGAAGTGCGCCACAAACGGCGGCTGCAGATCGTCAATCGTGAACTTCTTCTGCGGCTGCGAGGCGGTGGCCGTGCGGAAGCTCTCCTGCTCACCTAATGTGTTGTTCGCCACGCGGCTGTACTCCTGACGCTGCTTCGCGATCTTCTCCGACAGCTTCGCCTCGCCCTTCTGCTCATCCGTGACCCAGTCATCCTCGGCCCAGTCGAGCGCCGATTCCGGGATGTACTCCTCGTTAAACTCCGTCAGATTCAGTGTCTTTCCACGTCCCTTCTTCTGCTTGGCCGGCATGGTTGTCTGGTGTCTTTGCGGGTGTGCGTGTAATGTTTAATGTAAAAAGAAAAGAGCGGAAGGGGAGTTCAATCAAAGGAGCGCGTGAAACAATCTGCGTTGTTGCGATCATTGTTGGTGTCGTGGTTTTTGTGATGGAGGTAAAAAAAAAAAAGGGAGAGCGGTAGCGAGAGTTTGAGAAGAACAGAAATCCTGAAGTGAGCTTTTAAACCCTTCTGACACATTTTAAGACTCAACGTAGGCTCTAGTCGTCAACACAAGCGGAGAGAAAGCGGAAGACGAAGAGCACTGCATCGCGGTGCATCAAACGACCAATACAGCAGAAAGGCAGTCGTCTGCCTTCCAACACCGGTTCCTTTCGTCCAAGCCAGCATCTCCCCACCAGTTGGTGGCTAGTCTCATACGTCTACAACACAAAGCGTCTCTTTTAAGCTGCGTGCGGAGGATTCACAGGCTGCGTGCGCGTACGCTCCCGAACGCTTTGCGCGTCACTGAAGCGCAACCCTTCCGTTGCTGCAGACCAGTGACAAAAGACGGTGCTTCAACTTTTTGTATGATTCCTTGTCACGTTGAAAAGATGAACGATGCATCCAAGAAACAACAACAGCCAAGTGCGTGTGTGTATGTGGTGTGTAAGAACAATGACAAAGGTAGTAATACCAAGAGAGAGACCCGAAAATGAAGAAGGATGATTTAGCGAACAGAATGATACAGGAAAGCCAGAAGAAAAAACAACAACAACAACAACAACAATACTGCTATAGATGAAGAGGGAGAAGACGACGAGCTGCTCAGGCATCTTTTGATCCACACAAACAACAGAGCTGACAGAAAAAAAAAAGAAGAAGAACGCAACAACACTTCTCCACATCCAACGCACTCACCGTAGTCAACGCCAACACTCGGGTGTCAATACCATCACCGATTCCAGAAATAAACAAAGGAAAAATAGCTGTACAGTACTAGAACAAAAAAGAAACAAAGAAAGGAATAATAAATATTTAAGAAAGCAGGTACTGTACCTGCGGTGCTCTACTCGCGTGCACAAGCACGCCTTTCCCCGTACCACGCAGACGTACACGCAAACACACACCACAGCAACAAAGAAAACGAAAATGAAAAAATTTTTTTTTTCAGTCAATGGAAGAAGAAAACGACAACAGAATAGAAACAGAAAAAAAAAAAGAAAACACCAACTGGAGAACACACGCAAAGCAACATTATGTAAAAAGAGAGAGAGAAAAAACAAGACATGACTACGCCTGCACGGACGTCTCCTTTGGCGTCGCGGCCGGTGCTCCGTTCTGCATGTCCACCGACTTACGACCTGTTAGCCGCGCAAACACGTCGTCATTCGCCTGGCTGTTGGCACGGCCACGCGGCGAAGCACCGGGGCGGATGCTGCCACTGATGCTGCCACGCGGCGTCGCGGTGCGCGACATGCCCGCGCGCGGGGTGGACGCACGCCGCATGCGATCTTCATCGCCGCCCGCCGCATCTGCCAACGCGGCGGCGCGGTCCACCTGCAGGCGGACGGCCAGGATGGTGTCACTGTACTCCCGCAGCTCGGACTGCGCGTTCTCCTCGTCGGAGCGCATGGCCTCGCGCTCGCGCTGCCGCAGCGTCGCCTGCGCCTTTTCCAGCAGGGGCCGCGCCTCCTCCACGCGACGGCGCACCTCGTGCAATACCTCGTTGTAGTGCTCCCGCGCCTCCTCCTGCACCTCCTGCGCGTCCGTCAGCTCCCGCGAGTTCGTGTTGTGCTGCTTCTTCATGGTCGTCGCAATCATGCAGAGGTTCTCGTACTGATCCTTGGCGTTGGCCGCCTCCACGTCCGCCTTCTGCGCCGCAATGCGCAGGTCCATCAGCTTGTCGTAGCCGTCGATGTCCACCTTCGTCTCCGTGCCAGAGGCGCGGCGGTCCAGCGGTCCACGGCCGCTCGTGGGCTGCGTCAGCTTGATGTCCTTGATGTTCGAGCCGCGGCGCATCTGGAAGGCCAGGTCGCGCCGCTCGTGCGCCAGCCGAGCTTTCTCCTTCCGCAGCGCGTGCCGCTCCGCCCGCCACTGCGCGATCTCGCTCGCGAAGTCCTCTCGCTCGCCGTCTGACATGTCCTCATCACTCAGCACACTCACCACCGGACCGCCGTTGCGCTGCTGCTTCAGCGCGACGTAGTCCGTCGCCTGGTGGGTCTGGCGGGGGTAGAGGCGGAGCAGCATGTACTCCTCCTTCGTCGGCTCCGCGGCGGCGGCGGCGGCGGCAGCGGCGGTGGCCTCGTCCTCCGGCTCCGCCTCGCGCCGCGCGTGCAGCGGCATGCCGGTCACATCGGTGCCGTGCTTCCGCACGTAGGCGTCGCGGATGGCGTAGAGCTCCTTGTTGAGGTGCGCCACGGCGCTCTCCTGTGCCTCGTGCTGACTGGACAGGCGGGCACAGTTGCGCTCGCGTGCCCGCATGACTTCGAGGATGGCCTGCAGGTTGCGCTGCTGGCTCACCGTCTCGCTCCACGCCTCCACCTCCTCGCCCAGCACCTGCAGCGGCGCCTTCAGCACCGGCGCAGGCGTGACAAACTTCGCCGCCTCCGCGGCGTCGAAGGCGGGCTTCACCGGCAACAGCGGCTCCGCGTCCTTGGGTGCTGCCCGTCGCACCGACGACGCCGCCGATGTTGCGGTGGACGTCGACGTCGATGACGCGACGGCGGGCGGTGGTGCCTGGCGGGTGTGGCGGGCCGGCCGCTGCCACGCCGGCTCCTCCTCCTCTGACGAGTCAGGCGAAGCGCCGCGGTTCTTTTTGGGCGTGGCGGCCATGCCGGTGCGCCACGGCCGCTGGTTCTTCGGCGGCGCCGCCACCGGTTCCGCCTTCTTCGGGCTCGTCGCCATGTGCGTGCGCCACGGCTTGTCGTAGGCGCCGTGCGGCTTCTTGTCGGCCGGCGCGGCTTTCTTTGGGGAGGTGGTCATGTTCGTGCGCCACGGCCGAGCGTACATGTCGGTGTGCCGCTTCGCCGCGCTCTCCCGCCGCTCCGCCTCCTGCTTCTCGCGGCCGTGGGCGGCGGCCTGGCTGCTCGTGCGGCGCGCGCGCGGGTGCGGGGCGTTCGTGTCCCACGGGCGTACGTTCATGTAGCTGGCGCGGTCGGCCAGCGCCTTCTTGCGGCGCTCCTCCTCCGCCTTCTGCGCACGCCGCCGCTCCTCGCTCTCTGTCAGCACCTCCGCCTCCGCGGCCGCCGCCTCCGCCGCCAACTCACCCGCGTCCAGCTGCGTCACCGGCACCGGCTCGGGTTCGTCGTTCTCGATGGAGAAGTGCGTGACGCTGCTGTGTCGCGTGTTGTTGTCGGCGGTGGACTCGATGTCGAACTGCAAACTCGTCATACTGTTCGTCGCGGCACGGTCCGTCATGGCCGGCACACGCGACCCGCGCGACTGCTCCACGTCGAAGTGGATCTCGCTGCTCTCCGTGTTCGTCGGCGGGTCCGCGCCGCCCGCCTGCGACTCCGGCGCGACGTCGAAGTGAATCTCACTGTTGTCCGTCAGCGTCCCTTGGTCGGCGCTGACCTCGGACTGGCGCCGCTTCGCCGCGGACGGTTCCACTTGGAAAGAGAGGCTGTTGGTGTCCGACACCTCGTCCTCGACTTGGAAGGCGATGGAGCGATCGCTCTGCGCGATGGAAGGGCGGGCCATCTGCGGAATGCGGGACTGCCCCTCCGCCGCTGCAGCCGCGCCGTTATCCGTTGCCTCGTCCTCCACCTGAAAGGCAATCGAGCGATCGCTCTGCGCCACCGACGGGCGAACCGCCTGCGGCACCCGCGACTGCCCCGTCGCCGCGGTGGTCTCCGTGGCCGTGGCGTCGTCCTCGACCTGGAAGGCGATCGACCGGTCGCTCTGCGCGACGGAGGGCCGCGTCATCTGCGGCACGCGGGACGCCTGCGGCTCCGGGATGAGCGCCTGCGGCTCCGGCGCCTCACGCGGGGTGGCGGTGGCGGCCAGCGCGGCCGCCGTCGTGTCGCCGCGGCTGACACGCGGAGTGCCGTAGCGCGATGCAGTGCGGCTGGGCGGCCGCTGCGGCGGGCGAGTGCTGTCAGGGCGGGCACCGCGTGGCGTGTGGCCCGGGCCGCGCGTGCGTGGCACCGGCGGTGCCGCCCCCTCCACTGCCGCCTCGACGACAGGGTGGCTGGCGGCGACCGCGTGCCGCTGCTCCGCCGCCTCCTCGCTGGCGCCGTCGCGGCTGGCGGCATCTTCCTCGATGTGGAAGGACGGGGTGCCGGTGGAGGCGGTGGGCGGCGGGGCGGAGGCAGCCGCAGCCGCGGCTACCGAGGGGCGGGCGGTGGCGTCGAGGTTTGTCGGCGCAGCAGCGGCGGCGTTCGCGTCCGCCGCCTGCACCCGCCGCAGCGCATCCGACTCCGTCTGCGTGGGCAACTCCTGCGTCGTCTCGCTGAAGAACTGCACCTCGTCGGTTGCGGCGTCGGCGGTGTCGCGCGTGCGCTCCGGGGTGCGCTCGCTGCTGCCGACCGGAACAGCCGCCGGTGCCGGTGGTGGGGCCTGTGCTGCTGCCTGGCGCGGCTGCGACGCTTCGCGGTTCGCCTCCGAGAAGGCGTTGTCATCCGTCGCGTCGGCCATCGGCTGCGACTGCGCGTTATTGTTCGCCTCGGAGAACATGTTCTCGTCCGTCTCCTCGTCGTAGGTGTGGCCCTGGCTGCCCGTGACGATGGACGGTGGCACCGGCGTGGGTGCCAAGCCGACTTCCTGCGCCATCTATTTTT
>AUXI01000175.1:0-35392 GCA_000482105.1 Crithidia acanthocephali | reverse complement strand
GGGACACCCGCGCGTCCAATCCCAACGGACAGAACTACACCATCATTAACACCGGTGCGACACAAGCGAGTGCTGTGTTTGCCAACATCGCTGCGGTGGTCCCTGCCAACTTCTACCTCCCGCCGGCCCAGTTCGTGACGGCGTGCGAGGCGCAGACGTACATGGCCGCCCCTCCGCAAACCTTCAACGCCACCCAGCCGGCCTTCGTCAAGGGCTACAAGGATCTGACGTGGGTGCAGGAGCACTGGTGGGTTCTGTTCCTCATCATCGCGGTCGTGATCCTGATTGTTCTGTTCGCCATTCTCATCTTCTGCTGCATTACGAGTGTGCCACCGAAGGAAGGTCCGCCAATTGCGCCGATGGTGCTGCGTGAGCGCAACGGGCAGGCGTACGTGATTGCATCGGACGACGACTCAACACCGAAGTCGCGCAATGTGCAGCTCAGCGGCGTAAGCCAACGCCCCAGTGTGCACCAGCAATACGCATCGGACAGAGTGATGCCGATGATGCCTGTTCCTGTGGTAAATCCTGAAGATCTGATCCAGGCTACACCTTCCATCTACTCGCAGGATGACGTGATGCAGACTGCGGCAGGCGACAGCGCTGCCTCGGACGACGATGACAACGATGAGAGGATCTCTGTGTGAGTTGTGTCTTTTTTGGGTTCTACGCAGTCAGGTGGTCACTTCCACGGCGTCCTTTCCGACATGTGGGGGACAAAGCTCACTGGTTAGGATGCGTGCTTCCGGCCTGCTAAGCGGAATTCAGCGTGAAAAACGTAAATGTTCTCGTTCCTAATTCCGCTCTCTTTGTCTCTGGCCCATTTGCCTGCCAGTTACGCGAAGATGCCAAGAATGCAGCAAGGCCAAAGTCATCTCTCTAAAGGCTTCCTTTTTTTTTCTCTTTCTCCTTATAGTTCTTTTTTTTTTCTTTCTCTAAGCGCATCTCCTTCTGAGAGAGCTCCGTGACGGCGCCTCAATAAAGCTTCAAGAGCACGCGCCACGAACTCCTTCGGCGTCACTCAGACCCATTGGCTTATCATGAGTATAGTCCTTTTGATTTCTTTTTTTTTTGTAGTGAACGCAGGAGCTATCTTTTCGAATTTTTGCTTTCCTCATGTAAAGACTTTTTAACTCTTGCTTGTTTTGTTGTTGTTGTTGTGCGATTGTATGCAATCGTTGCACTCTAGCTATGAGATTTAGTTTTATTGAGAAGATCAGTTTTTTAAGTGGTTTTGCTTTTCTTTCCGGCTGCTCTTACCCTCCATGTCTTGCCTTTCATGTGTTGTGCAGCTATTCAGCGATAAGTACATCCCTGGCTTATCACCTCCACCACACCATATGGAAGAAGGAACGGAAAACAACCGCACCCAGTTTACACTGAGTCTTTCACCCCCCAAAACGATGTGTTTTGTTGGTTTTACTGGCTTTGATGTATCAGCGAAAACGTGTTGCTTTTTTCTGTCTCTTTTTTTTTGTTTTTGGGTCGTGCACCTTCTGCATTAATGCGTTCCCAACAACGACAACAAATACGCATTCCACTGCCAAATAGAGTGATACCTTTTTTTTGTCTTTTTCTTTTTCTTCTTATTCCCATGGTGGATGCTTTGGCAAAAGGCTGAAGAACTATTTTTCTTCTTCAGATCGCGTATTTCAGTCCGGTACTGGTCAGAAAAAATGGCAGTTAACGGTGTCGGAAGGAAGCAAAAGAGTGTGTGAACAGAAAGCTTTTTTCTTTTTTTGCGCCGTCAATAAGCTGAGACTTGTCTCAGCAATCATCGTCTTTTTTTTTCTGTTGTTGCTGTTCTCAAAGGTGCACGCTTTCTCCTATTTTTTTTCTTGCTCTTCTAAGCCCGTACTTTTGTCAGGCATTCAGTAAGTCAGCATTCTCTATATATTCTTTTCTATGATGACATTTTTTTCTATTTCCTTGTCAAGCAAAACACACACACAAGAAAAACGGAAGTAAAATCACGCCTTTTAGGGTGCAGGCCGTACAATATATGTTTCAAGGTACCTTCAGTGCTGCTTAGACCTCAGACCGTGTAGCATCACGGACGCTCAACACGGATGAAGAGAATGGCGGAGCTCTTCATAACGTATTGTGTTTGGAGCTTGTGGTAGCGCCGCTGAGCAAGACTGGCTGCGTCGTGTTGCTGCCCGCCTCTGTCAATTGATGGCCCTTTTTATTAAATCCCACTTGCCACGCGCTAGTTCACTATGTAAGCGCATTGATTGAAAACAGGCTACGGTGCTCATGTCGTCACTATGCGAAGCAGTGCTTCTTTGAGTTTTGCAGAGGGAGGACGATCAAGTGCAAACCTACGCTCCTCCGATCCGATGCCGAATCGGCTGTCAAAACCCTCGTTTCTAATTGCTGTTGATGTCGCTTCCTATCGATCTTCCTCTCACTTTCTCTCCCGTTTCGTTGATGAGTGTGCTTTTGCACTGCGCACAAGATGACAAAAGACGCTGGCACACAAAACGCCACATTATCACTGTCCTACTCGCTGGACGCATCCCTTCCCCCTACGCACGCTCTGAAAGAAGTAAATAATGGCTGTTTGTAGTTTCGCACCGCTCGAGGGCTTTGTTTCGGATTGCGCCGATATTGCGTGCGCTGGCGCGCTCAATGTAAACAGCTTCCTCCACCGCTTTGTGTCCTCGACGGCATCACCCATCGCGTTTGCACCGGCCCTTCTCGGTCGTGGTGAGGCTTGTGGGTCGGTAAACCTTTCCTCTTGGCTTCATTCCACCTCTTCTCCGTCCACATCCGAGGCAATGCCACACTATTGGACCGCCACGAACGACGCCGACGCCGCTGGCAGCGAAGCGTCTTCCTCCTCGGATGGTCTTTTCACGGCGACAGCAACAAACTCTACGAAGCCGGCGCCTACCTATGTGTGGCGTCCCATCGCGCTTGGTGCGGTGTGCTCTGTTCTCCTGTTTTTTCTTTTGACGAGTACTCTTTTTCTCGTTTTGGTGCGACGGAAGCGCATTGCAGGGCAGGCGCAGAGTTGTGAACAGGACAACAGTCCAACCTGTGGCTGAACACGAGTCTGTTCTTTTTTTTTTTTCTCTGTGTGTGTGTGCTCTTTCACTTCCCTATTTCTTTTTGTGTTTTTCTTGCCTCCCTCCTTCACACCTGCTTTTTGTACCTTTTCTCCCCTCCTCTCCCCTCCCCTATAGCTGTTACGGATCCTCCTCGCGCACTGAAACTGAACCCGACAGAAAAGCAACCTAAGGAAAGAGTCTCTTTGTCGCCGCCTCTGATGGTAGGAAGAAAGCAAGATGATCGCTGGAGCCGATGTAGAAGAGCAAAATGAGAGAGCTCTTTTTGCCTACGAACGCCTTTTATAGTACACATACGTGTGTGTGCATGACGACAACTCTCTTTTGCTGTCTCCCAGAAAAACTATGTGGTGCATGAAGTATTGTGCTGAACTGATTTTACCTTTCGCTTGGCGAGAATTGAATTTTTTTTTGTGCTCCTGCCGCATTCGCTTCTGCCTCTTCTTCTCTCTCTCTTTTCTCTGCCAAGTTGATCTTTCCTCGAATCGCTTTGATCGTTTTCGTTTGTTCATCGGGACTCGCTTTCAGAAGTTTTGCGTGCAGTGAAGGAAAAAGAACGCTGATCCTTCCCCTGCTGCAAATACTACTTGTGAGGTCCGTGTCAAAGGAAAAATAATAATCGAACCACGTCCTAGTTCCATCACCTGCTCAAACCCGGAGACTGCTCGGTGAGAAGACTATTTGTGAAAGCAGAGCTAGTTGCACAAACGATACTTTTGTGTATTCACAAGCGTTCTTTCTCTCCCTGCTCGTTGTCGAACCAACAAAAACAACAACAACCCCAAAACTTTGTGTTTCTCATAGTTGGCGTCACCAACAACAAAAGTAAAAACTTTTTTTTTACGTTTTTTCTTCCTGTCAGGTTTAATACCTTGTTGTTTCACTTTTCTTTTCTCTGTCTTCTTCTTTTTTTGGTTCTTCTTAAGCTCTGTTTTTATCTTCTGTACTGTACCGCTGATAGCGTTTTTTTTTTGCTTGTCTTTTCTTCTTCATCTTCTCACAGTTTCCCAGAGCTTTTCTCTCTCTTTCCCTTTCTCCGCTACGGAAGCGATGGCAGGCTCGAAAAAAGCCGCCACAGCGGCAACAAACGTCAACGCTGGCGCTGCCGCGTCACACCCGTCCTCGCGCCAGCCGCAGACTCGCGTGAAAGAAACGCCGCTGCCCTGGGGCCAGCTGTCGATTCTGTGCGTCGTGCTGCTGACGGAGAGCATCTGCTCCACCGTCCTCATCCCCTTCACCCCGTCCTTCGTGGCATACCTGCAAAACTGGGACATCGACTTTGCCGGCTATGCCGCTGGCTTTCCCGTTGGGCTTTTCATGCTGGGTCAGGTGCTGAGCGGCAAGATGTGGAGCTCCGTCAGCGACAAGGTGGGTCGTGTGGTCGGCATCAACTTCGGCGTGGCCGGCTGTGCCATTTGCATGTTCCTCTTCGGTCTCAGCGGCAGCATCTGGGCCATCTGCTTCTGGCGCTTTGTCCACGGTCTCGTGGCGGGGTGCTCCATCATTGCGAAGACGATGATCAACGATCTCACGGACTCCACCAACCGCGCCAAAGGTCTGGCCCTGGTAAGCCTCACCTGGGGCGTTGGCACCCTCTTCGGACCCACCATTGGCGGCCTGTTTTACGACCCAGCAAAAACCTTTGGCCTCTCCAAGGAGGGCTTCCTCGGCCGCCACCCCGCCTTTTTACCGAGCTTCATCGTTGCCTTGTACAACCTCTTCGCCGTCGTCATCAGCAGCCTCTTTCTGCACGAGAGCAACAAGGCGGCGCGGCCGCTGCGAGATGTGCTGCCACAAGGTTTGGTGAAGTACATCGGACCGCTGCTGAAGATCATCCAGCCAAAGCTGCCGTGCGACGAAGTCGTGGAAGTGACCATCACCACAGGCGAAGAGCAACCACCAGCGACGACGGCGGCCGACGGCAAGGCCGACCAGGCGGCGCAGAACAACACGGTGGCCGTCAGCGCGGAGCCGGTGGCGCCGCCAGCGCCGCACCACTCCTTTGGCTTCAAGCAGGCGCTGAAGGACCCGCTGCTGCGCCGTGTGCTAATCATCTCGATGCTCATCTCCTGCTCCGATATGACGTTTGCGCAGATTTTTCCGTTGTGGTGTGCCGCGAAGATCGAGAAAGGTGGCCTTCACCTCACCCCCAAGGCCATCTCGATGCTGGTGCTCGTCAACAGTGTGCCGGCTGTGTGTGCCAACGTTGTGTTTGCCAAGACGATCGAGGTGATCGGAGGCCCTCTTCTGCTGTGGAAGATTTCGCAAGTGCTCTACGGTGTCCTGACGTGCATCATGCCAATCGCCACGTCCATGTCCCCTACCGCAGGCTTCTTCTACACGATGGCGGTTGGTATGGCGCGTAAGGTGGTGGAGTGCTGGTCCTTCGGGCTCATCATGCTCCTCGTCTCGATGACGGCGCCGCCGGGCAAGGTGGGGATGATGTTCGGCATTCAGCAGTCGACGGCGTGTATGGTGCGGTGCTTCGTGCCCTTCATCTTTGCCCCGCTCTTTGCCTGGTCGATTGACGGCAAGCGCAGCTTCCCTTTCAACCACTACTTCACCTTCTTGCTGTGTCTTATTCCGCTGCTGATCAGCGCGTACATGAGCCACTACGTCTACATCCCTTCCGAGGACGGCAACGACGCGGAGGAGGAGGACGTGGACAGCGCGGAGGCGGTCGGCGACGAAGCCGGCAGCAACACCCGTCGCTCCGGCCACGGCTCCGTCCGCTCCCGCTACAGCTTCTTCGGCTCCGTCCCGGGCGAGGCCCACGAGGGCGAGTCTCTGCTCGTCAACAACTCCTTCGCCAACCTCGCCAACTCCTTTGCGACGAACATCATCCCCGGCATGCCGCAAAACACCATCCTCGCCGTGCCGGTCGGTGCGCCGCTGCAAGCGGCGGGCGAGCCGGTCGACGCCTCTGCGGCGCAGCGCGGACGCGACGGCGCGGACTCCCGCGACGCCTCGAGTCAGGAGGGGGATGAGGTGGACAGCGACGCCGAGTACGCCTCGGTGGAGGCGGAGATGGCCGAGGCGCAGCCGGCCAACGGCCGCGAAGGCGAGGGGCGTCGCATGGCGCAGCGCGGCAACCACTCTGAGGACGAGGAGCTCCCCCTCTAAGGTTTGTGTGTGTGTGTGTGTTTGTGTGTGTATTGGCTTCGCCTTGTTTAGTGTGCACCACACTGACGCATTCGACTTCGCGCCGCTGTCTAAGCTCTTTTTTCATCGCGTCCTTTTTTTTTCCTCTTTGTGGTTTTCCAGTGACCGTCTGATTCTCTTTCTACGTTCGCGTCTTCTCTTGAGGAATTTGTACACCTTCAAAGTAAAACAGCTGTCGTGAAAAGACGCGTGATTTTATTTTTTTTGTTTGTTTGTTTCGTTTAGTTCTTGTTTCCTCTGCTTCTTAGCGGCACGAACAGCCTTATCGACCATCAACTAGACTTCTTCTGACTAAATAACCAATACTGTTCCGTTGCTTGACTTATCTTTCGTGTGTGTATGTGTGTGTGTGTGTTTCCTCTCCTTTTGAAACGTTTGTGTGACTTTGTTGTTGTTGTTAGTGTTTGCTTGTTTGCTTTTCGCAGGAAAGAAAGGAGAGACGGCGATCAATGCCACGTGCAATACAATGCCCCTTTTCTTAACTTTCACTCTCTCCTGAGAACTGCTACACCGCCGAAGACACACATAGAGGAAGAGTCACCAACACACACATCAACACAGACTCTTCTACATCTGTATTCTGTTTACAACAGAAGGATACGCACGAATAAAAACGAACTCTTTTCCTTGTTTGTTTCTCAAAAAATATTTATGTAAGGTTAAAGCCGTGTAGCAGGAGCGTGGCGATCTCCCTTTTCTTGTTTTTCTTACACTGTCTGCTTTGCTGTTTCTTTTTTTTTTCTCGGACGGGCTTTGTGTACCGGCTGAAAAGTCGTGCTTCTCGACAGTTGGCTTTGTTCAAACTGAACTCCGTTGAACGTGTCTGGCGTGACACGTCAAACAAAGCCGCCCTGCAAAAGAATATCAATCACAGAGCTTTTATTTTACGTTTGTTTGCCGGTGTATTGTTGTCTATTTTCTCTTTTCCATTTCAAGTGTCTCGTTTAGCTTTATATATATATTCTCTTTTTGTTTTCCCTTTCGCGTACAGTACCCCGGCACACACATTTGTGAACCGAGAACGGCACCTTTGCGGTGCATAAATACATCTGTCCCCAGAGACTCAAAACTTTTCTGTTCTTTTTTTTTCTTTGTGCAATGAAGTGCGTCTTCTCGTTTCTTGCTGTCGAAGGTAGTTGAAACCTGGTACTGCTTGTCTTCTACCCATTTGAGGTCTGCTATCAGGTCTTTTTGTTTTCTTGCCTTGTCGTTGCTGTCGCGCGTGTATGTGTAAGAAAAGCAACAAATCAAGACGTTAGGTGCAACACCTTTTTTCAAATACAAACACATAAACTCTTTCTTCTCGTGAGTTTTCTCAAGCTCCATTGTAAACTGTATGATACGGCGATCGTCTTCACCAAGGAAAACGTTGCCTCTGTAAGGACGGCCCTACCAAAAGACAAGTTTCCTTTTTAAACGCGGCTGATAGCGTACTGCTGTCATGGCTGGAGCCTAGGAAAGTTGTGCTCCTCAAAAAGAAATCATCTCTCTCCTTCTACAGGCTGACTGAAGAGGCGAGGAGTGTGCAAAAAAATAGTTGCCTTTTGGAGTTGAAGGTCTTCGTTGTGGCTTTGTAATGTACTTCTTCTTTCCACTTCTAAACTACAGTGCAGCTTCCTCTTGCGAGATCGGTCGTGGTTCTTTGAACCACAACAAAAAGACCTTGAGAAGGTTGTTTTTCACGGTGCCACCGAAGGGCGTTATGCTAGTGTTCTTGCCTCCATCTATGGCTCTTTTTATCTCTCTCTCCCTCTCTTTCTCTCTCTTTGATGCGCTCTCGCCATTTTCTCAGCCAGTGGAAGTGAGTGACACACTCGACGCTAGTTAGAACGGGGTTTCTTTTCGTCTGTTCACCCAAACTTTAATAAAAGAAGAAGAAAAATATTTATCTTACATCATGTCCGCAGTTGCGCAAGACAGCACGAGTACAGCCGGCTTGCACAGTAGCGCGGATGCCGCGCACTACATGGAGTCTACGCTGAGCGAGCCGGTGCGGAACAGCATAGAGGCTGTGCTGCACCACCACCCTTGCGACCCCATCCGCTTTCTCGCACACTCTCTCCGAGCACAGCAATCGCAGACGCAGCCAAAAGCGAGTGCGCATCGACCATCGGCCACTGGAGCGCAAGCACAGGGAACACCAGCGATGAGAGACGCAGTGGAAGCTTTCTACTCCGCGATCGAGCAGAGGAGTACGAAGACAGGTGCAGCTCACGCGTCCACGGCAGCAGCGGCAGCGACAAAAAGCACCGCACCGCCGCTCTCTCTCACTCTTGGTGACGGTGCCAGCTATCACGTACACCCCGTGTCGACTGACTTCGCGCGTGCAAACATGGGACGGAGCAGCGGCGACTCGTCACCCGCGTCCTTCTCCTCCTTCCATTACCAAGAGGCTGCATCGCTCTTCGAGGTCGGGTCGTGCCTTCGCCGGCTGCGGCAGCTCTCTCCGCAAGCGCCTCTTCTACTCTTCGTCGAGGCTCCTGCTGCGCCAATGTCGACGCTCTTCTTCTACGAAGGAGCTCCGTACGCGTGCCGGCCTGACGGGGAACTGCGAACGACCAACACAGCAGCCAAAGCGCCACACGACGACGTCGCCGCGCAGGTGCGCGCCGCGCTCTCCACGTACGGTGGCGCGGTGAACA
Source organism: Crithidia acanthocephali (assembly GCA_000482105.1). Lineage (NCBI taxonomy): Eukaryota > Euglenozoa > Kinetoplastea > Trypanosomatida > Trypanosomatidae > Crithidia > Crithidia acanthocephali. Next base: position 26,517 of record AUXI01000175.1, on the reverse strand, counting down.
GTTTCGAGGAGGCCCTGCGCACCACTGCCATCGACGCCGCCACTGCTGTGCACATCGAGTTTTTGCCCACCGTGCAGACGAACTACTTCGCGGTGTTCGATCAAGTGGTGCAGGCCCTCGACGCCGCCGTGGCGGAGAGCCGTGCGCGTGCCCAGGCTGGTCCACGGGCCAGTGCGCAGCCACCTCTGCCGTGCGTGTTGCTTGTGAGCTACCGCGCGGAGACTGCGCGGCACACGCACGCACGTCTTCTGGCCGCCTACGGCCCTTACTTTGAGGCGGCGCAGCGGGCGGCCTTGTCGACGCTGCGACTCGGGCAGCTGGAGCGGAAGAAGAAGTACACCTTTGCGTCTGCAATGGAGTACTGGGCACAAGTGCAGCGGCGCCGTGAGACAGCCACCGGCACCAGCAACAGTAGTAACAACGCTGCAGGCGGCGCGGCTTCGACAAAAACGGCCGTATCCACAGCCAACTGCACAGACGCCGCGGAGGACGACTTGGAGAAGGATGGCGCGAGCGGGGCGGCGGGTGGCGGAGACGCTGCAGCTGCAGCTGCCGGAGGGGATGTTACGCCAGCAGAGGCGTTGAGCGCAGCGTCAACTGCAAAGGCACTGGCCAAGGAAAAGCGCGCTGCGGCCCGCTCAGCGAAGCGCGGCCTGCCCACCTACGACACCGACCAGCAAGCGGAGGACGATGTGTTTCTGGTCGTCATCCGCCGTCTCGAGCATGCGGCCGCCACGCTCATCCAGTCCGTGTACCGCGGCCACCGAGCGCGACTGCAGAGCCGGCGAATGCGTGCGGCACAGCCCCAACGAAATGGGGCGGCAGCGGCGTCATACGCCGTGAAGAAACGGCCGTTGAGCGCAGCATCGAGTGGGGGAAGCGACCTCGCGCCGCCACTGCCGCTGATGCGCGCTTCGCTGGATCGTCTCTGCAGGGAGGGCAGCATCTTCCAGAACAGCCTGGACGGCCTGCCCGCCTCGCCGCCGCCGGACAGCCGCCGGTGGTGGATTTATCGGCCGGTGCAGCGCACGGTGAAGGCGTCCACTCCGCCGCCGTCCCCGGGGAACGAGTCGGCCGCCGCGCAGAGTAGCAAGGACGCTGGAAAGAGTGAAACGACGGCGGCACGTGTGCGTGAGGACTGGGTGCAGGAGGAGCTGCTGATTCCACCGCTGCGGGCCACCCAGCCGCGTACGCGCATCCACCTTGCCCAGCGCCTCGCAGACTACCTCGCCGTGACGCAGTGCTCCATCGTGCGCGACACGGTGAGGCTTTTCCGCGACAGCCCCGGAATGTCCGTCCTGCAGCGCCGCGGCTACGACCAGGTGAAGTCGGTCTGCCTGACGCTCTTTTTTGTGGCCTACGCGGAGCTGCGGCAGCGCAATCGGCAGGCCGTGCCGGAGACCTTCTCGCAGTACATGCGTGAGGGGCACAGCGAGGTGCTGACGTGGTTCGAGTCGCCGCACGACGCCTCCCAGCTGCTGCACGCTGCGTACGAGCACCGCAGCACGGAGGAGACGCTGTCGAAGCGCGCCGCGGACGAGGTGGTGCAGGCGCAACTGCGCGCACACGAGACTTTCCTCGTGGCACAGACAAACACCAAACACGCGACAGCGTTGACGCGGCTCTCTCCTCGCGTGCTTGTCTCTGCGCAGCCGTTGCTCCCCGCTGGGCAATGGGTCACCGAAGTCACTGCTCTGGCACACCGCATGCGCGAAGCGCACCCGAGGAGCGGGGCTGTGGCGCAGAAGGAAGGAAAAGATGAAAGTGAGGTCGCGGGCGCGTTGAGACCGTCTGTGCACTGGTGGAGTCTCGCGGCGGTGCCGCTTTGCGTTGTGGAGGGCACGGCGGTCGCCGCCCTCCGTCGGTGGGACGGCCAGCTTCTCGATGAAGTGCCGGCCTTTGACTGTTTTGTGCCGCGGGTGCGCAGCGTGGCGGCGGACACCGTGGTGGAGGAGGTGATGAGTGCCGCACAGGCCAGTGATCCGGTGATGCCTTCCAGTACCTGTGCAGCCGCAGCCACACCTGCGGCGGCGCTTGAGTCAACGGCTGTGGAGAGAGTGCTAGCAGCGTGGGTGGGCGGCGAGCTTGCGGCGGAGGCTGACACTGCCTTGGCGCAACACACTCGCACCTGTGTCTCTCGGGACGGCTACCTGGAATGTTACCGTGCCGCGTTGCCCCACAGCACCAAGACACTCGACAAAAGCTTCTTCGGCGTGCCGCACAACGCCGTTCTCACGAAGCACGTCGCCGTGAAGGCGCCAGCGCACGAACATGTTTTGTCGCACACGCACGTGCCGGCGCAGGAAAGCGTGGAGGCGACGGAGGCCGTGACGGTAGACGAGGGGCCGGCCACCGCCGAGGACTTGTCCGCCACACGTCGCCGTTCCGTCGAGCGGAAAGGCGGGTGGGGCCGCGTGATGGAGGCGGTGGCGTTGGAGGTGGCCGCCACGCGACGCGGCAGCCCACGGCAGTCCTCCATCCTCTCCACCCCCCGCGCGAGTGTGAGCGGCTTTGGCCGCAGTCGCCGCGCCTCACCGCAGACGTCCCTCAGCGGCGGTGGGCCTACCAGCCCGGCGGACTCGCTGGAGGAGGTGAGCGCGTTGGATGACAAAGCTGTTGCAACAGTCACGATGCGGCAGGAGGAAAACGGCACGTCTCTCAATGGCGGTGCCGGTGATGTGTCGCACCCAAAGGCAAAGCAGACGAAGCCCTCGTGGTCGGTGCAAACGGTGGGCGAGGTGGCGGGTGAGGTGACGGCCGAGATGTCCGCTGTGGCGTCACTGCACCACACACGGCGTGCACTGCGCTTTGTGTCGGGCCTGGAGGGTGCGAAGCAGTTGGACGCTTTTGTGGACCGGGTGGTGAACGCCATGGCGAGCAATCCGAATAAAGGTTTAACCTGTCTTGTGCTGGGGCTCGATGCAGCAACACAATCCTTCTTTGCTCTGGCTGCGGCTTTGGTCGACCATCGGCTGCGGAATCACCGCGACGTCGCCGCTGTTGACCTGCCGCCACCTGCCTCCGCCACGCACGCCGCAGCAAATGCCCCAACGCACACTGCTGCGAACGGCACCGCCCCTGACGGAGATGAGCACCTGCATTTCCTCTGTGGCTTCCACGCGGTCCTTGAGTCCACGCTCATCGACAAGTCGTCGTCCTCGAGCGTCACACCAGCCGGAACGCCGAAGAAGACGCACGGCAACCGCAACGTGTCGGTGCAGCTCGCCGTGACGCAGGTGGTACAGCTGCTGCGTGGCACCGCGGCCGCCGCTGACCCCTCACTGGATCTGCTGGCGCGTCTCCGGCAGGCACTGCAAGACGCGGAGTCAGCCACAACATCTGCTGCCACACAACACTGCATTACTCGCGCGGTGCAGCTCGCGGAGCAGTACGCGTGGCTGGTGCTGCTGGAGTGGTACCTGTGGTCGCCGTACTTTCCATACGTCACTGCGACGGAAGTGGCCCCGGCGCGGCGGCGTTCCTCGGCGCAGGAGGGCCACAAGCCGCACTGCTTTGCAGAGGTGATGCAGGAAACTCCCGCTGCAGTACAGTGGATCGAGCAGATGCATCCGTGGGCCGACTCGCCAGAGCGCTGTCCTGATCCGTTGCACCGTCGCTACTCGAATGGACTTCGGCGCTGGGATGACAAACACTACATTTGCTTCGGCGCGCTGTAACGACTCCGAGGACGCAAAAAAAAAAGGGAACTGCTTAGGGATGTATAGTTATGGATCGACAGCCTCCGCTGCTCGTCGAGTGCCCATGCGCTTTTTCAAATGTAAGCTAGCAGGACAATTTAAAAGGTATTTTTTTTGGTTTCCTCAGATGTAACAAAAGCCTGTATTGCGTGGATGCATAGACACCGAAATAAGCAAACAAATCCAAAAAAAAAATAATAATAATAAGAGGACGAAGAATTATTTCGAGAGCAAGCACATCCTCACCTGAACGTCACAGCACTCCTTGCTGCAGAGGTTGTGGTCAAGCCGTGCCCTTTCTGCTACGAGGTTTAATCCGTTTTCACGTGAAAAGAAGAGCACAGAAAGCTTTGAGTAGGTTTTCCTTTCTGTTAGGTGTGTGCAGATGCTCCATCGACTGTAAGACGCCACTCCATGCCGAAAGTGCGACTCAACGCTGTCGCCGCGCCAGTCAGCAATTTCTCGCATCACTCTTCTATCCTTCCTTTTGCACTTCCCCCTCGCTCTCTTCCCCCGTTGGCTCACTTTTTGTTTTTATGTTTGATGTGTGAGTTTAATGAAATACCCCTGCTTCGACGGCTGACCTGTTTCTGTGAAACATAGGAGGGTAAATTTCTCCTCGCATCTTGTTTTTGTTGTTGTTGTTTTGCGCCATCACCTGGAGCGAGTCGCGCCACGATGTTGCTACGGTCATTGCAGCGGCTGTGTAACGCGTCGTTGACGGACTCCGTGGCAGCGCACAGCCCGACCAGCCGCGGCGTGCATCGATCAAAGGTCGCCGCACAGGAGCAGCTGAAGCACCGCCTGCGTCAACGACGGCAGCAGCGTGGACGCAACATCGCCGCTAAGGAGGCGGAGGTGCAGCGCTCACTGGACAATGTGACGAGCAGCCGCGACCTCCTCATCGGCCAGCTCGCCGATCAGATCTTCACTCGTGGTCACCGCCATGTTGCGAGTGCCACGAACATGAGCTTTGTGCCGGATGGCAACCCTGCCACACCCCTTGTGGCCCTCGCAGGACGCGAGGCGTGCGGGAAAACGTCTCTCCTGCGCTCTCTCTTTCGGTCTGCGAGTGAGGTGGGGCGGTCGAACCGGCAGCTGCGGCGTGACGCGATGAACTTCTTCAACGTTGGCGATGTCTTCAACGTGGTGGACCTGCCGGGCTGCGGAGGGACGTCAGTGCCGTGGTCGACGCTGCTCCAGCACGCCGTCCTGCTCCGCAACTTTGCCCGCTGCCAACCGAGTCTTAAGATGCTGTACTACTGTATGGATGTGCACTACAAGCACGGGCTGTACATTCAGGACATCGACCTCCTGCGCTTTCTCGCACGCGAGGTGCCAAACTTCACCATTGTCATCACAAAGGCGGACCAGATCAACGACCGTGCGCTGCGCACGGTGCACATGGAGGACATCCGCAAGGAGCTGCTGTACAACGACATCCACCACCCGGTGCTCGTCACCAGCGCCTTCCACATGGGCGGAGTTGACACGCTGCGGTACGACATGGTGCTAAACTGCCTGCACGCCCTGCCGACAGAGCGGCTGACGCTGACGGAGGCGCGACGGCTGTCGGCGCGGCTCTTCTCGCAGAAGGAGCTCAGCACCATTCGACCATTGTGCATTGCGCCGACATTTGTGGAGGACGAAAAGCAGGCGTGGTTGGAGGAGATCCGTAGCACGGAGCGGGACGGTGAGGCAACGGGGGAGGCGAACACACCTGCGAGGACTGGTGCCATCACCGGCACCACTCCACTCGTAGAACGGCAGGCTGACGAAGAACGTTTGACGATAGCGCCTGAGTCCAACCTCGAGTGGAATGCCGAGGGTGCCGCTCACGATGTTGTCGACGATGGCGTTGAGCACGAAGACGACGATTCCGTGCGCCGTCGTGCCGACGAGGACGACAACGCGGCGGCTGACCTGCAGTACACAGACGCGGAATCCGACACGTTTGCCACCGCGGATGGTGTGTCACCGGAGAAGGACAGTGTTGAGGCTGCGAAACAGCCCGAGAATGCGGTCGAGTGCCCGCTTCATGACCGTCTACCAGACGTGCTGAAGTCGGTCGTAGCGTCGCCGCCGGCTTCCTCCATCCCGGTCGTCTTCGACGACCCGGTGACGCAGGTGGCGTACGAGCGCGTGGTCAAGACGCTGCGCAACACGCCGCTGCTGCGCTACGTCGACGCCACCAGCCCTTGGCGCAACCCGCTGCGGTGGCCCCGCCACGTCGTGCCGACAAAACACCCGAAGGCAAACGTCATGCGCTGCCCCGAGGCACCCGAGAACCCGTACCTCTTCCAGTCGCAGTTTGTGGCCCCACGGGCGGACATGTACTTCCGCCGCCCCAACGTTGGTGTGCGGAAGTCGTCGCAGAAGGGCAGGTACGAGGCAGACCGGCCGATGGCGTTCCTGGTGAAGAACTACACCATCCCGTACTTCCCCGACATCGTGGACACTGCGATGCAGCCGATGCCGTGGGCTTTCCTGGGCAGTCGGGAGGCCTACTACGAGCGCAACGGTGGCCGGCAGCTGGGCGTGCGCCTGCTGAACTACGCCACGGATGGGTCCATGAACCCGCTGTCAGACAATCCCGCACCCGCCGAGCCGGCGCTAACGAGGGAGGTGCAGCAGCTGGAGGCAAAGCGTTACGGTGCTCCCATCGCGATGCTGCGGCCACCAGAGCTACAAAAGCCAGAGCAACCGACCCTTCCAACCGCTGACCCATGAAACGTGTAGTGAGCAAACTCGGCAAAGGTGGCTTGAGAACGTGCAGCAACCGTGTTTTGTTTTCTTTCCACAGAGTTTAATCATTATTATTCAAAAGGAACTGCATCAAAGCACAAGCTGTTGTGTTCTTTGTCAAACAGTAGAAAGGAATGCAGAGAAGCCAGTGAGAGCGATTGCAAGTCCCCGCTGAAGGCTACGTGTTAGGGCATGTGCACACTTTGGATCCCCCCCCGAAGTTGTTGCTGCGGCGCCATTGCGGTTCACTATCCTGACGTTAGGTATTTTTTTTTTTGTGTGTGTGTGCGTGTATGTGTGACCCTCCACTGGCTCGGAGGCGAACAGCCCCCAACCACAGGTTGCGTCCTTCTTTGCTGCCTGCTTCCACCGTCACTCCTTTTCTCCTCTAACTTTGGAAGCACGAGGCTGACAAACTGAAAATACAATCCTACACGCACTTACAAAAAAGAACAACGCATTCATAGAGTTGTACAATCATACACACAGAACACACACCACGCCCAGCTCATCATGGAGGTTGGCAAGCTGGTGACGTCTGAGACATGCGGCAACATCTTTTACTTTGTCATTGACGACACGCACCCAGACGAACCGCAGCCCGATGCGTCGAAGTGCTACTACGTCGTTGCCCCCGCCGCCAGCACGTTCTCTTACCGCGAGGCCTACTGTGTGCTCTGCCGCGCGCTCTGCGGCGTCGACAACCGCACCTACCTACACCGCTGGCACGCGTTACACGAGCAGATCTTCGGCACCACGCCGTATGTGCAGTTTGTGCACGCCGTACGTGACAGTCCAGTGACACCGCCCAACAGCATTGGCCACGGCGGCAGCTCCGCCACGCCGCCACGCCACGACGGCGGACAGACGAAATCAACAGTGACACTTCCCGCTATTTTTCTCGACGAAACCACGGCGCGGCTGGCACTGCGCAAGGCAGATGCAGAGCAGAAGGCCAGGGCAGCACTGAATGGACAACGACACGCACAGTCTCCACCAGCGCAGCAGCAAGGACCGCCCTCTGCGCAGCGCCACGGCGCCGCTCCCGGCTGCTCGACGCCGGTGAGCAAGCTGCCCGCTGCGACACGCGTCAACGCGACTGCCACTGCAGCGGCAACTCAAACAGTGTTCACGCAGCAGCCCCTGCAAGACGTGAAGGGACGCGTTGCCGGAGGTACTATGGCCAGTGCGGTGAGGGAGGACCCGCTTCAAGCAGCACAGGAGCAGAAGCTGGACGCCTTGCTCAGCATGGCAGCGCGGTGGCAGGAAAATGCTGCGGTGCTGCGCAGCGACGATCAGCGCACGCTGGCACGGTTGCAGCAAGACTTGCAACAGGAGCGGATGAAGCGAGTCGAAACGGAAGAGAAGTACCGTGAACAGACTCAGGAGCTCGAAGCCGCACGCGCGGCCGCCGCTACGCATCGGCAGCAAGACGCCATGCAGCACGCACAAGAGCAGCAGTTACAGATGTCTAGCGATGCGGCGGACAAACTCGCTGCGCGGACGAAGGCAACGTATGAAAAGGAGGTGGAACAGCTCAGGCAACGCGTTGGAGAACTGGAGCTGGCGCTGTCGACAGCGCGCACCCAGCACGCGGCCGAGCTCGATCGTGTGGCCGCGGAGACAGAGGCGCTGAAGCAGCAGCTGTGGCAGCAGAGTGAGGCGCAGGGGGCACAAGTGAAACAGTTCTTGCAGGAAAACGCCGGGGCAGTCAAGCGCGTAGAGCAGGCGCTGGAACGGCGTGAGAAGGAGCTGTGCGCCGTTTACACGCAGGCGCTGGAGGAGCGTGACGTGCGCATTGCCCAGTTGTCCCAAGAGGTCTTGCAGCACCTGCACAGCGCACGTCAGGTGACGGCAACGCGCGGCAACCAGGAGCGCTACCGCGACGAGCGCATGATGCACTTGGAGGACATGGCAGCACAGCTGAAGGAGTGGAATACAGCGCTGCGACAGCAGTTGCGTGAGGCAGCAAATGAGCTACGCGACGTGCGGCAACAACTGCACGCACTTCAGCAGAAGGAAAATGCAAGCCAGAGCGGAGCACCTCGTACGCAGCCATCGCAGCTGTCTTCATCGTCGTCGATGCAGTGCAGCGTGTGCGCCGGACTCCCGCGTTCAGCTGCAGTGCGGCTGGCAGAGCATCTGCGTGATACCCAGGAGCAGCTCTCGCGTGCGAGGACGGACGCAGAGATGAAGTCGCAGGAGCTGCACCGTGCCGCTCAGGTGATTGAGCAGCTCATGTGCGGAGTGCAAAAAGCAAAGCTGGACGTCGACGAGTCTCAGCTTCAGCAGATGATTAGCGCTGTGCGTTCCTCGCAAAACGTGTCCCCGTTGAAGAACATTGTCTGAGCGATGATCGCTCTCGCAGCTTACGGAACAGATACTCCGCACTCATACTGGGTTGCCTTTTTCTTCTTTGAGGCCCTTTTTTTTCTGTTCTACTCCCAATAGAAGCAGCTTTTGCATAGGTTTACCGCTATAAAACAAGAGAAAGGTGACATCAATAGAGTTTTTTGTTTGTTTGTTTGTTTGTTTCAGGAAATGCGGCAGAGTGGAGAAAAAGGCTGCTGATGGTTTCTGCCCTTACAGATCATCCGCGTTATTGCACTCTGCTTCTTCGACTGCTGTGGTGCTGTTTCTATCGTTGTCTTTTTTTTTTTCAATTGTTGTTGTCGAAAACGAAGGTAAGGTAGTATTCAGCTTTGCCTGCTGCTGTGAGCGCATTTCGTTGCCTGACTCCCTTTCGCTTCGTGGGTTTGCAATCCACACGTGCTGTTTCTTTCTTCTGTTCCTTTCCTTCTCTTTTCTTTCTACCTGCCGTGCTACTGAGATGAAACCAACTACCTTGTAACTTAGCAGATTGGGCCGGGCAGTTGCCGCGACGTCACCGCAAACGATCCTGCTTTCGCCTCCATCTACATCCAAGTTGGCTGCATCCCGTGGCGCAGCTCGTCGATGCAGGCGACTGCAGATGTAAGTGCGGCTAATGACACGTCTGTTGCGGCAGGCCCAGCTTCTACAGAAGCCTTGCCGGACACGGCGACATCCCCTGCCGCTGATCAGCATGAAAAGTGGACCTCTACGCCTGCCTTTCGCAAAGGCGGTGATATCCAGTACCACCTCGGCCCGCCGTCGCTGTGGCCGGTTTTCTTCATGCTGGGGACGCCGCTCCTGTGCCTCCTCAACGGCTGCTCCTACTACCTTTTCTGGCGCTCGAGGTACCAGGAGGCATCCGCCACACCGCACATCGCCACAGCCCGCACGGACAGTGAGGCGTCGGCGGTGTTCATCTCCAGCTCCTCGGCTGTCGCGCCGGGTGCCTTTTACGGCGTCGCGGCAGGTGTCGCCTTTGCCTTTATCTTTACACAGTGGGTCATCCAGGCCTCGGCGCGACTCTTTATTGCCGCACAGACGGTGCAGGCACGCACCGCTGGCTTTCGGTGTTGCGGCCTTCTGTTCGTAGCCACGTTTCTTCCATTGACGATCGCGCAGATGGTGCTGATCGGCCACGACTACCACTTGAACAAAAACGACAAGGTTTGGCTGCTGCGTCTGCTGGCGAGTAGGAGCATCACCAGTCACGGTGGAGAAGACGAGATGTCGCTTTCCCTTGACGCTCTTCTTTCCTCTGCGGTCGACTGGTACGTGGCACTGTGGATCGTGTCTTTCCTCCTCACCACCACGGCGATGGTCATCGTGGCAAGTGTGATGTGGACCGACACGGCGGTGTCATGGCTGCAGCGCGGTGTGTTCGCAGCCTACCTGCAGGAGAGAAGAGAAGCAGCGACACATTAATAGAATGAGTTGCAGTTTTCGCGGTAGATGTGAGCGGGAGTTGCTCTGCTATAGATATGGTTCTATCGTTATATTTTTTTTCCCCTTTCTTGTACTGCTCGACGCCAAGACCTTGCTGCGCTTGACCGTCCTTTGTGACAGCGTTTCGTGTCAGCTAAATAACAATAGTAAGAAGAACGAAGAAACGTGAGATTAGTGACACACGGTTGTGATTCTAAACAAAGGGTTGCGTCGTGAAGTGCGCTCTTTCGGTGGTGCTGCTTTTGTGTCCGATGTCCCACTTGCGTGCAGGTCTAGTTCCAAAACGGTCTGCGCGCTGCATCTCTCAATGTATGTGTTCTCTAGCTGCGTGTATTTCGTGTAGATCTTCGCGGTCCTTCTTCCACACTTTTCTCTACCATCGTTGCTTCCGCGCGTTTTCCACCTTGAAACTACCTTCTTAACGACGCCACTCCCTCACAGTTAACACGTTTTGTTTTTAGCACCGTCTCGCTACCTGCCGACCTCTTTCGCTTCTTCTCTAAGATCGCGTCATTGTACTCCCAACGACACACACAGCCATGCCCGCAGAAAGCTACTCGGATGAGAGGCTGGACAGCACCATCGCGGAGCTGACGCCGATCTTTCGCAAGGAGTTCGAGGTGAAGAACGACGCAGATGTGGAGTGGCTGCTCTTCACCTTCGCCCCTGGCCGCATCAACCTGATCGGCGAGCACGTCGACTACATGGAGGGCTGGGTCTGCCCCGCCGCGGTGCTGGAGGGCACACACATCCTCGTTGGGCGGGTGAAGCACCTGGAGAAGGAGGCGAAGCCGCACCTGCGCTTCTACGCGACGTACAACAAGGAGCACTTCGAGATGGACAGCATCGGCGGCGGCAAGCACAACAAGGCATGGACGACTTTTGTGCGCGGCGCCGTGACGATGCGGCTGCAGCGCCTCGGGGCCAACATCGACCACCCGGCCCTGCGTGGTGTGTGCATGGTGGTGCATGGCACCCTCGCGATGGGTGCCGGCATGAGTGCCTCGGCCGCCTTCGGCGTTGCCCTGATCCACGCCGTGAACTCCCTCGTCACGAAGAGCTACCAGCAGTGCCCGGTGTCGAAGGGGCGTCGCTACGCCGTCGTGCCGGCGCTGCCGCAGCAGGACTTGGTGGAGCTGGCAAAGGAGGCGCGCCGCATTGAGACGGAGTACTGCGGCGTCAATGTCGGCATCATGGACCAGTTCATCTCGGCCCTGGCTGAGACGGACAAGTTCATGTTCCTTGACTGCAAGAAGCTGACCTTCGAGTCGATTGAGCTGACCCCGCTGCTCGGCAAGGGCGAGTACTGCTGGATGCTGATCGACTCCATGATCAAGCACGACCTCCTCGGCGGAACCGCCTCCACCTACAACGCCGTCCGCAGCGACCAGGAGAACTCGCAGAAGAAGATTGGCGAGCGCCGCTTCCCCGGCAAGCCCTACTCCTTCTCCCTCATGGTGCGCAACCCGGCCGCGTACAACTTCGACGGCAACGTCGAGAAGTTCATGGCGGAGTTCAAGCCCATCATGACGCCTGGCGAGTTTGAGCGCGGCTCCTACCAGCTGATGGAGCAGCTCCGCACCCTCGAGTTCCGCAAGATCAACGACCCAAAGGCGTCGCTCTCGCACGCGGACCGCATCAAGGCAGCCGGCGACATCCTCAACGCCGGCCACGCTGGCATGCGCGACTTGATGAAGATCACCACCCCGGAACTCGACTACATCCAGGAACTCATCAACCAGGACAAGGACGTCGCAGGTGGTCGTATGATGGGTGGTGGCTTTGGCGGCTGCATCATCCTGCTGCTCCGTGCCAGTGCGACGGAGCGCGTGAAGGCGCACGTCCGCGAGCACTTCAAGGCCCGCTTCAAGGTAGAGAACAAGTGCTATATGATTGAGCGCGCAGGCTGCGGCGGGTTCGTGGTGTCGCTGGAGAAGAAGAGCAAGGACGCGTCGAAGCTGTAGGGGGACAACTCCGCCATCGTTGACGCGGCTTCTTTGTGATGTACGCTTCACTTCAAAATGCAAGGTTTTTTTTTCCAAGGGAAAAACGTGACGCGGTAAAGAACAACAACCAATAATAATAGCAGTGATTCTCAAACAAACTCTCGCTGTTTCTATCATATATATATATTTTCAACACACGAAAACGCCTTTTCTATCTATATATATTTATTGATACTTTCATACATTTTCTCTTTTTTCCCAGCTTCATTACCGTCGTTTCGTTTTGCTTTCTATCGCAGGGATTATTGTAGGTTAAAGTGTGCATCCTGTTTGCGAAGCATAGGTGTTCTTGTGATTGAACTACGTCTCTTCGTGTGCTTTTCCTCCACTACACCCTCACCTCTCTTAAAAAAATTGTTTGTCTCAAAAGCTACCTTTCTGTTTCTTTTTCTCTCTTTTTTCTCACTTTCACTTTTTTCTTTACATCCTTTGATCATCTGTTTTTTGTTCTCCAGTCAGTGCTTGAACTGATGGTGAGACAACAGCTGACATCACAAAACGGTCGCGTCCACTGTTTTTCTTTCAGTGGCCTGCGCATAAAACGAAAAATATGCACCTCTGTCGTCGTTTTTTTTCCCCTTTTGTTTCCTCATCTACTTTGTTTTCCTGCATTGTCTGAAAACCTGCCTCTCTTGCTGTCTCCTTTCTCCTTGACCTGAAGGCCCGTCTCACTCTTCGTTTCTTGTATGCAGGCTCTCACTGACATCAACAGAAATAAGACCTCTTTTTTTTTCTTCTCGGCCTGTGCGTCCTCCGTGTACCGCAAGCAGAGCGTCTTCTGTGGTCCAAGTGATGATTCTCTGGAAAGTGTTTGACGGAGCCGCACGTTACGGCGCTCTGAATGGTGCGCTGAAGGACCTTTACACCAAAACAAAGGGTGTTGTCAAGTAGTGAAACAAAGCAACAGTAAAAGGTATCGTTATGGCAAGCTGCGTGTGTAAAAAGTCGTAGTGGCGAATGGTGTTGTTTGAAAGCCATCAAGAATGTTCTTTTTGGTTGTTGTTCATGTGCAACGCAGCACTTAAGACAAAACTGCAGGAGCACTTTGGAATGCAGTGGCTGTGCTCCTCTACCATCAACAAGATCACTCTAAAGAGGAAAAAAATAAAAAAAGAACGTGAACTGTACAAAATGGAATTCTGTGATTCCAGTATCTTCTCTTCCTTGTTCTTCCTGTTCCTCTTTCTTTCTGCTCGCCTCACTAAGTACCCCCCTTTTTTTGTACTGCGCAGTTTGCAGCAGCAGCAGCAGGCACCCAACATCTGTGCTGTCATTGTTCTTTCGCTAGTAGCTGTGGTTCTCATTGCCCCTCTGTGTGTATTCATTTTTTCTGTCTATCTCTCACAACAATTCGCCATCGTGAGCCCTCACATCTGGACGTCAGCTTCCTACTTCACTTCCCCTAGCGCATTTGTCTCATTCCCCACGCTTTCTGTCTTAATCTCTCACGTTGCGGCCCCTTATTTCGTTTTCTTTTTTTTTTCTGTCACTCCCACTCCTGCTCTCATACGCAGTTTCTCTCCTTGCATGCCATCGACACATTCGAGTACCTAATAGTGCATTTTGTTGACTGCGACTCTTTCTTCCTTTCTTCTGTGTTTTTCGTTTTCTCTTGGTTACCTTAGTGTTGCCTTAGCAGTCCAGTTTCTCAACCACCTCTCTTTTTTTTTTCACTTCATTGAATTCGTTTGTGTGACGCAATCAAAAGAAGCGTTGCTTGAGCTTCCCTGTTGCAAGCGACTGCAGGTGACGTCGTGTGTTTGTGTGTGAACTGCTGGATGTCTGTGTGCGTGCGTGCGTTTCCCTCCATTAGACTGCCACAGACTTTCTAGCCCTCTTGCACATCGAGGCTGATGGAAGCACTGCCTCGCGAGACGATCTGGCATGTCGCACGCATGTGTGCGCTGTGGGGTGCCATATCGGGTAGCTTCAACATCCAACAGATCTGCATCCCCCTCATCACCCGCGACATCGCCGAAGACGGCGCGGCGCGGTGGCTCGGCATCTTTATGAGCACCAACGCCGTCTGCGGGGCCGTCTTCAGCGTCGCGGGCGGCTTCTTCTCCGACTTTGTTGGCCGCATGGTCTTGATGCAGCCGTGGACGCTGTATTTCTTTCTGTCCGTTCTCGCGGTCCTGGCGGCAGACTACGTGTCCAATGTGTACTTACTCCTGTTTGCACGCACCGCCGCGCTCTCGATTCCCACGACGATCATGCTCGCTTACTTCTCCGACTTTTTGCGGGATGCGGCGCTGGTGGAGTCGTACGCCTACCTGAGCGGCAGTTTCGGCGTTGTGAACCTCACCGCGACACTGCTCTGTGGGCTGCTGAACACACTCTACTCCCGCACCGCCTCGCTGCTGCTCGCACTCTGCTTGTCTGGTGTGGCGTTGTACCTCGTCCTCCGCTCTCCAGCGCCGGCATCGGTGCAGGAGGCGCTGGCGTCCCGCACCGAGGAGACGCGGCAGCGCGGCAAGAAGGACGCCGTGAGCCGCGAGGAGTTCTACCGCGCACTTCGGATTCTCGTGGCGGATCGCTACCTCCTTCTCATCTGCATCGCCTGCTCTACGGTGCGCATGGCGAACATGAACGACCATCTCATGATCGTCTACTTCATCTCTTACCGAGCCACCGCGGGGCTGTCATCGATAAGCTACGTCTTGGGGCTGATGGCGTTCACCATGTCGGTGGCGCAGCTCGTGGCGCTCCCGCTGGCGGTGCGGCGCCGTTGCGTGTATCCGGCGCTGCTGGCGTCTCTTTTTGTCATGTCTGCGTGTGTCACGAGCATGTCCCTCTGCTTTGACCTGTATCAGTTTGCGACGGCGGCGTTTTTCTTGGGCTGCAGCTTGATAGCGCCGTCGGTGTTCAATGCGCGCATCTCTGCCCTGACGTCGGCGAGCGGGATCTCGGGTGTGACGCTCGGGGTGGTCAGCACGCTGACCAACACGGTCGAGATTGGCGTGGCGTTCATGTACGGCAACTTATTGCAGTGGGCGACGAATACCTTTGGCAAGTCGTCCGTGTGGAGCGGCATCCCGTTTATGCTGAACGGCCTCACCGTCTTCTTGGCGATGCTGCTGGTGCTGTTTGCGGAGTGGCGGTACGGCAGGAAGTACGGCCCATGGGGCTCGGAGAACCGGCGGTATTCGGAGGCGTTGATGGAAAACAACGACGACGAGCTTGCCGAGGTCGAAGAGCCGAAGCTGGCGGGGGTGCTGGCGAAGGATGGGGATGCCTTTGCTGGCCACGCACGTGGCCAGCGCATAACCACGGCGTCGGGCGTGGGGACAACGGTGGTCGCGCTCCACCCTGATAAATTGCTGTAGGAGAGTCCGCAATGCCTGTTTCTCTGTTGTTGCAGAGGTAGTCATTGACGCGCTTCTTTTTCTCGCCTTTTGCAGATCTCTTTTTGTCTGGTTGATACCAATAGAGCACTAGCGTCCTTATTTTCTTGATTTTTGAGTTTTCATTGTCACGATCTGCTCGTTCTTTTCACCCCCCTTTTCTTTTGTTCCTCCTCGTTGCATTGTTCTACTGACGTGGTCTTCTTCATCTCGCCAACAGCAGTTTCGTTTCCGTTGGCTGCAATTTACACGACTGCGGGTTGTGTTGTTTTCTCTTCGTTGTGTCTTTTTTTTCCTCTTCTTATCTCCCTTTTTTCTTGTATTGCATTAAACTATCTAACTAACTGCTCTTGCCTACATCCAAAAAGCTCCCTGTGTGTTGCAAACGTCAATCAAGCAAAAAAAAAAAATACATAGAAGGCGTATGCTCTTACGCTTCAATCCATCTTCCGCAGCACCACTGTTGCTGTTCGAACAGCTTCGCTTGTTCTTCTCGCTCACGCCAAGGCGCGTGGCGTGCGCGCACCCACACACACAGACGCGCACACACCTGTCAACGGTGTTGCATGCCAACGAGAACTCAAAGAGTCGTGACTCTTTACGTTCACTGGTAGCACGTCGGTATTTCTGCACTGCTTCACCTGGTGACGTACTGGTAAGCGTGGTCATTGTCAGTTCTTATTGGAATCTTCATTTTTCCCCTCTTTTCCCCCCACTCCTCCCTGCGCCACTTAAACACTGACAGCTTCTGCCATCGACCACTTTTTATTGTTACTTGCTATCTAGCTAGCTCGTCGCAGCATCACACTTGACACCGTACACTCTAGCTAACACGTATAATGTTTCGCCTTGCCTGCAAGCCGCTCATGCGACGCACCGCCGTGGCCCTCTGCGCGGCGGCGGGTGGCGAGAAACCGCCGAACCCGTTGACGTTTCTGACGAGCGACGAGAAGATGCTCGTGGACACGGTGCGCTCGTTTAGCCTGCAGCATGTGGCACCCAAGTCCCTGAAGATGGACCAAGAAGGCAAGATGGACATGGACCTGCTGAAGGAAACGTTCTCGGCGGGGCTCATGGGCATCGAGACGCCGGCGGAGCTGGAGGGTGGTGGCATGACCTTCTTCTCGAGCATTCTCGCGATTGAGGAGCTCGCCCGCCACGACCCAGCGCTCTCCGTCACGGTGGATGTGCAGAACACCCTCGTGAACAACATCTTCTTCAACTTCGCCAACGACGCGCAGCGCAAGAAGTACCTGCCGAAGCTGGCCTCCAACACGGTGGGGTGCTTCTGCCTCACCGAGGCGGGCAGCGGCAGCGACGCCTTCGCGCTCAAGACGCGCGCGGAGAAGAAGGGCTCGAAGTATGTCCTCAACGGCTCGAAGCTGTACATCACGAACGGCGCGTGGGCTGGGATCTACCTCGTCATGGCGACGGTGGACTCGTCGAAGGGCTACAAGGGCATCACCTGCTTCGTCGTGGACTCGAGCGAGTCGCCTGGTGTGTCGGTGGTGCGCACCGAGGACAAGCTCGGCATCCGCGCCAGCTCCACGGCGGAGCTGCGCTTCGACAACGTGGAGGTGTCGGAGGAGAACGTGATTGGTGAAGTGGGCAAAGGCTACAAGATCGCCATCAACATCCTCAACGAGGGCCGCATTGGCATCGGTGCGCAGATGCTCGGCATTGCGCAGGGTTCGCTGGATATTGTCATGCCGTACCTCTTCCAGCGGAAGCAGTTTGGGCAGGCCATCGGCGACTTCCAAGGCATGCAGATGCAGTATGCGGAGTGCGCGCTGGAGCTGCACGCAGCGCGTCTCATGGTGTACAACGCTGCGCGCAAGAAGCAGAACCACGAGGTTTTTATTCGGGACGCTGCGATGGCGAAGTACTACGCCTCCGTGGTGGCGGAGAAGACGGCGAGCCGCGCGGTGGAGTGGGCGGGTGGCATCGGCTTCATGAAGGACTTCGGACTGGAGCGCTTCTACCGCGATGCGAAGATTGGTGCCATCTACGAGGGTACCTCGATCATTCAGCTGCAGACGATCGCAAAGATGATCAAGGCTGATTATGATAAGTCGTAATGTGGCTCTCTTCTTTTTTTTTTCTTTTCTTTGGCTACCATTTCTCTTTTTCTCCGGACGGTAAACCAAACTAAAAAACGAATGGATGCAAACGGTGCATGCGTGCTGTCCCACGCGGTTGGTTTAAATGAGATGAAACGTTTTAGTCTCCACCCCTAAAAAAAAACTAAACATTTTTTTGTTTCACTTCCCTTACACAGATACGCACCGACACACACACATTTTGTCATCTCATCAAGAAGACCAGCTAAGATGTACTGTTTCTTTTCCCCTTTTTTTTCTCTTGCTAGCGCTTTTTTTTCCTTTTTTTTTCGGCGGGATACCCGGACGATCGTATTTGCGAGCAAGAGAGGCTACCAGAAAAACAAATGCAGTGCCACAAGTGATAGCGAAGGACGACGAAGAGTCTTTTGACCCTGTGCTTGTGTAGCGCGAAGCATTTTTTTTTCTGTCTCTCTTCTGCGCTGTTCTCCTTTGCTGTTGATTGCTTTTCTCACAAAACGTTTTTGCGGTTGTCCTTTCTCGTGACGTTCGTTTCTTTAGTACGGACACCATAATGGGAACGTCCGCTCTGCGTCTCTACTTAATGACCTCGCACGCTCGTTGAAGCGATTCACTTGTGTGGTGATATCGACCCAATGCACTTGAACGAATGTCTACTTGATCTGGAGCAATTGGAGAGACTTATCCTGTTCCGTTGAAGGTGGCAGCTGCCTAGATGGGGTGACTGAGTGTCATTTCCTTCTCCAAAAAGCTTGATTTTGAAGAAGACAAACCCTCCTTTTTTTTTGGTAGTCTAATTGGTTTCGGAGCAACTCGGGGTAGTATGTTAAACTACTCAACCAATTACAGCCTGGCAACGGACAGCATGGAAGACACCTCTTGTCTATTGCTGTCGTCGTTGACAACAGTTACTCACACATGCTCTTCTTCTGCTCAGATATTTATTCTGGTTGCTTTCTCTTACCTCTACTCCCCATTCGCATCCAATCTTGTTGCTGTCGCTCCACGTCTTTCCATACGATCGTATCAGTGCTTTCATTGCATGTTAAGAGAAGGTCTTTTTTTTCCCCTTGACCTTCCCCCCTGCGTTCTCCTCACGAGAGCCAGCGCCTTGCACATCTACATAGGTCCTTTTCTCGCTCTTTTAGATTTCGCTTCCTAGATAAGACGCAGGCCTACTGGGCTTGACAGAGCTTTTTGTTTCACGTAGAATTCTCATTTTTCCTCTTTCACGTTGACCATCTTTTCTTCTTCTTTTTTTTTTTTGGTAGGAGTGCTCCTGTGTAAGCGTGTGAGTTTGTTTGGCGGCAAGTGTATGCGTCGAGACCTCAATTCACACCACTCTGTCCTCGACATTCACATTCGGTTCCTCATTGATCGCACTGTTCTTTCTCTCTAGACCAGTGCATTGCACCTATCATCTAATCTCCCTTCTCACGAATTCGGTGTTACGCTAGCAATGATTATTCTCTTTCACATCTCCGATAGTCAAGGACTGCGGCACCGGTGCTCTGCCGTGTGCGGCCCGTCCACCACCGCTGCTGGGGCCATCAACCAACTGCGTACGAAGCTGTGCATCCCGACAGAGGTGGAGGTGGAGGTGCACCTGGCGAACGACGTACCGATTCGACACCTCACGGCGCCGCTGACGAGTCTGCGCAAACAGCGCGGCGGCAGCGCGCAGGTGCTGCGGATGCAGCTGTGGGCCAGCCTCTCGGGTGCGGAGTCGGCGGTGCGGGAAATCAACTACGCGGCGGCAGAAGTGGTCGACCCGGCGAGTGCTGCGGCCGAGGAAGAAGAGGACGACGACAGCGTCGCAGCTCCGCCGTCGTCCTCGCAGTCGGAGCGACGTCTGTCCGGCAGCATGTCCCACCCGGCCGCTGGGGCCTCGTCGACCACCACTACCACCAACACGCGCATCATGTTTGCGGCACCACTGTCGCGACTGCAGGCCAAGCCTGTGCAGGCGAAGGTGCCGAGCAACCTGCCTACTCCACTGCACAGCCGGCCGGCAGCTGCTGGGGAGTCGAATACGGCATCGACAAGCACCAGTCCCGCACCAGCACCGGTACCCTCAGCAACTCTAGCGCCGCCGGCTGCAGCCCCTGCTCCGGCGAACGGGAGCGGTTCACGCAAGCCGAGCCCGGCGTCAGCGGCTGCGGAGACGGCGACGAGCCCAGCACTCACCTCACCGCCGCCGGAGTCGAGCGCGGCCACGCTCGTCATCAAGCGACGCGATTCGCGACCGCCGCCGACGCCGCGCGGGGAGGCGATGCCCCTCTCAGCGCGTGGCCCTGTGCGGCGGCCGCCGGTGGACGTGCAGCGCGCAGAGCTGCAGGTGCCGCAGTCGGCGCGTGGTGTCGCACCGGCACGCCGTTCAGCCGCCGCTGCTGCTGTTGGTGGAGGTGAATTGGCAGGACGCACGGCAAGTGGCGCTCGTCACGTCAACGCCGCTGACGGCCATGACGATGCACGACCGCTGTACAAAACGGGCGTGGCACGGCGCGACGCTGCTATCGGGCACATCATGCTGCGCGAGTACCCCAAAATTGTGCTGCGCGAGCCGAAGGTGATGGTGGCGGCGGTGAAGGACAACACCCGGCTCGCCTCGCTCAGCTTCAGTAAGGAGTTTGCGGCCACCTCTGACCTGGAGGGTGTGGACGACGCCACATACGCACGGTGCCTCTCGGTGGGGCTGACGCACGGGCAGGAGCTGCGCGGCGGCGTCGACTGCGGTGGTGCACGCATGGCCCTGTACGGTGAGCTGAGCTCGCTGCGGCACAGCTGCTGCCCCAACGCTGCAGTGCAGTACGACCTCTTCACTGCACCCTACGCCGGCAGCTGCCGCTGCGCCGTGCTCTCTGGCATCCCGCAAGGGCAGGAGATCACCTACCTGTACAAGCACGCCGACTCCCTGGCCTTCTTGCTCCTCTCGCGCGACCGCCGCCGCAACATTCTGCAGCGCAAGTACTTCATGGACTGCGACTGTCCGCGCTGCACGGAGGTGGACGTGCAAGGCGACGACGCGGCGGCTGCGACGCCGATTGTGAAGAAGAAGGGCTCGAAGACCGGCACCGCCAAGGCCATGGCGCAGAAGCTCGGCCTGCGCACGAAGGCGCAACGAGAGGCGGAGGCGACGCTGACCGGGGCCTTCTTCACCAACTCGACCGTCGACCGCGACGCGAAGAAGCAGAAGCCACTAATGGAGGAGATGCGGAGGGACTTTGATGCCCTGCAGATCATCGACGACACTGGGGTGGAGATTTCGCTGTCGCTGGTGGGCAACGTGCCGCCGATCCAGCGCACGAAGCGGTGCAACCACCTCCTGGCTTTCCTGCGCAAGTACGGCACGGCGGAGTCGGTGCTGCGGCTGCACGATCACCACTGGCGCATGAATCTGGCCCGTGCGGCGTATGTGCAGGAGACGGTGCGGCTCTGCGCCGTGAAGGGTGCCACCCCGGAGGCCCGCCAGCGTGACCCGCACAGTGCAACGCTTTTCACGCCGACCAAGACGGTCTACGACGTGTGCTTGAAGCAGCTTGCAGTGGAGGCGCTGTTCATCCCGCCGGGTCACCCGCACAGCCTCACCACCTACGAGTCGTTTCTGTACCTCGTCGCAATTCTGCCGCCGGCGTTCGCGCAGTCGGTGATGCGCAGCGCGCACAACACGGAGAGCGTCAAGTGGAAGCAACTGGAGGAGACGAAGGAGGCGTGGAGCGTGCTGAAGCGGACGACGTTGCCACCGCAGGTGCGACGACTTGTGCAGCGTCGCGAAGGCACGAGCAGCAATGGCGCTGCCGGTGCCGCTGCGGTGGAGGCGCCATCGCAGCCGACCACGGCGCGCGGGCAGCGTAGTCAGGACCTCCCCGCTGCACCGACAATCAAGCTGCCTCCGAAGAAGACAAAGACAAAGGCGCCAAACGCGTAGTAATGTGGTGGAGTAGTCTAGTGTTGTTGTGAATGACAGTCGTTTTTAATTTCTTTTTTTTTGGCAATAGTTTCTTCCCTGTTGCTCCCAACGCCTCCGCGTTTTTTTTGTTCGTTCTCGCAGTGTAGCAGTGGCGTAGCTGTTCATGGTGATTGTGTAGATTAACCTCCTTCGCTTCTGTTCTGTGCGTTGCCTTTTTGACTTGTTCGAGCGTTTCCCTCTCTTCTCCTGCAACTTCCGTTTTGTTTTGTTTTTCTGTTGATGGCAGTCATGAAAAGGAAAGTGATCTCTGGACTGCGAGCATTGCACCATCGAGAGAAGTTGGCACCTGTCGTAGTATTTTTTTCTTCCTTTCGCGTCGACGCGACAGGTGTCGGTTGGCTGCCTTTTTTTTTTGTCCGTTGTTGTCGTTGTCGTTGTTGTTGATGTTGCCGGGCAGCTGAAATCGACTGTTGCTCTTTTTCTTATCTCTTTTCTTGCTGGACAAGAAACTACATTGATAATGTGCAAACAAGCAAAAAAAAAAAAACTTAGCCACGGTTTTGTGTGTGACGCACTGCACAACAAGCAACACACACACACTTCCTTTAAGCAATTCACTTCGGTTGTCTCAGACAAGTGCTGTTGTTGGGCGGCGGAAAGGATGGTCAGTCTACACCGATAAGAACGCCTACATTCCAATCCTTGTCATTTCCGCTGTAAACTAGAGTGCTGAATGAAGTACTCCTTTCACTCCGTTTTTAGTGAGCATTCGTGTCTGTTTGACATCTCCGAAAAAAAAAAAAGGAATGTTTGGCACGGGAAAGTCAGCCGTGTCTTTTGCCAGAAACTGGTCCCTTATGCAATGAGGGTGAATCCTTTTGTGTGCAAATCACTTGCTATGTCCCTTCGTCTTCAACGCCGTATTCTTCTTTCCGTCACACTGCGTCTCGGTGGTTTTCTTCTTTTTTTTTCGTCCACCTACCTTTTCCGTTTCTCCACACATACACTCCTCCTCTTTTCCCATAGCGGTATCCTTTTCCACCAACATACATCCAAAAAAAAAAGTTCGGTTTGTGAACCACGCTTGCCAGAACTGTACGATCTTCATTCTTTTTCTTCTCTTGTTCAATTGCTCTTTTCCCTCTTTGCGTGCCCTTTGTTGGATACCGTCATCATGGCCACGCGTGACCGTACGAGCGAGTTCCTGCAGTACCGCGCGATCCGCCCGCGGCGGCCGGAGACGGAGCAGCTGCTGGCGGAGGAGGAGAACATGAACCGCGTCTACGTGACGCCGCTGTGGGTGGAAAAGATGGACGACGTGCGCCACGTCGAGGACCAAATCAAGGAGCAGATGTCCGCGCTGGAGAAGCTGCGGAAGGACCACCTGAAGGTGGAGTTCAGCTCTACCCGCGACGAGGGCCGCGAGGAGGCGGCCATCGAAGAGGCGCAGGACACAATCGACCGCCTCTTCAAGATGAGCGAGAAGGGCGTGAAGGACCTCGACTCCGCCTACACACGCGACCTCCCCGACGGCGGCACGGATGCCGAGCTGAGCATCCTGCGCAACGTGAAGATGTGCCTCGTGAATGAGATCAACAACATTAGCAAGCTGTACCGCGAGAGTCAGCGGCGGTACATGATGGACGTCAAGAAGCAGCAGCTCGTCTCGCAGCGCTGGGCCGGCGGTGATCGGCAGAAGGCGGTGGAGCAGCAGCTGGAGAACGACGCGCTGATGGACCAGTACCTGCAGAAAGGTATGACCCAGGAGCAGGTCGAGACAATCATGCTGAACCAGCAGATGGCGGACGAGCGAGTGAAAGAGTTCGAGCGCATCTACAGCTCTATCAAGTCGCTGCATGAGATGTTCAAGGACATGAACACGCTAGTCATTGAGCAGGGTGCCGTGCTCGACCGCATCGACTACAACATGACCATCACCCACACCCGTGTGCAAAAGGCGCGCCAGGAGCTGCAGAAGGCTGCGGAGTACCAGTCGGCCGGCACGTTTAAGCTGTGCGTGCTCTTCATGATCGTGCTTATCGTCGGCTTGATGATTGCCCTCTTCTTCAAGGCGGTCCTCTAGAGTTATCCTCCTTGCCGTTTTAGTTGTACTTAAGAATCGCACGGTGCTGGGCACACTTTTGTGTTGTTGTTGTTTTTTCGCTTTGCTCGTTGCTTTTTTTTTCTTTTAGCTATTATTGCCCCTTGCAGTTCTGCGTTTCGCTTTTGTTGTTTCCTTCAGAAGCTTTGACTTGGCGATGCGTGGAGGTGCGCTGTTGGTGTGTTCTTTTGCGTCTACTCTACCTTTTTCTCTTACTGTTTGCTGTACGTCGACTCTCTATGACCTTTTGATTACCGTGTTTTGCGCTCTTTTTAGTTTTTCTCCCGTTGACGATGATTGCGATCTCCGTCTCCAATTAAAAAAAAAAAACTCCAAAAAAAAAATCAATGCTTGAGGTGCCGAAGAAGTGCAACGAATGCTTGTTGTGTGATAGCGACACATCAGAGGCTTCGACTCAGCTAGCGGTGGACTTCGATGTCCTCCGTCGCATCTACTGGCAGAGGTTTAACACGCCAAGGACCCACTCCTGAACACCGCGCTGTTGCAGTTGAACGCTGCTTAGCTGCAATGCGCAACTCCACTCGTATTCCATGAAAAGCCAGCATGAACCTCGGTATCTTCTTTTTCCAGCACTTTCGCGCCACTTTCGTCCACTCACTTCTAATCTCCACTGTTTGCCTTTCAGAGAGCATCAGCTCAACAGCCATACAATGAACGTTGCTCCCGTGTACCGGGCAGTGCTGAAGAACCTCAGTCGCGCCTGCAAAACACGACCCCACTATGTGCAAGATGTGCGCTTTCTCCTCTCCCTTCCACTCTTCTCGCATCACAGCGAGGCGACTGTGGTGCCTGGCACCACATCCAGCGCAACAAGTCCTCTGCACCACAGCACCACCTCAGCACCACAGGACCAGGTGGAGCACATGCACCTACTCGACCACACAAGCGTCGAAAACTACCTGCGCCGCCCACCCTCCATGTGCTACCCGATCGACGCCGACACGCTCTTTGCGCTGTGCTACGCAGACTTGCAGAGTGCGCTACGCCAGCCCCCGCAGTCCGACGGCGGCGGTGGCGGCGGCGTGAACCCGGTGGCACAGCAGATCTTACGCTACCGCAACCTGCTCTGGCTGCGCGACCGCCTTGCTCGTGTGCTGAGCGCCAAAACAACGGAGCACCTGGCCACCTCGCTGAGCATCGCCGACGGACCCGACAACGACGACTTCATTCCCGATGCTTTCTTCGAGACTCCCGATAACCAGGAAGGGCAACAGGCTGGTAGCGGTGGTGGTGCCGCGTCCGTCACGATGGCGCCGAAGAGTGGTTCGGTTGGCGTGGCCAGTGGTGCGCTGGGTGACGAAGACAGTAAAGGCACAAGCAGCAAGGAGGCGTCGAAGTCAACTCCAGCAGCGTCGTCGTCTTCGTCGTCTGCTGCAAAAGGGAGCTCGCTGCGCTCCGATACAATTGTTTCCGCCGCCTCCGATGAAGGCGACGCTGACGTGGTGTTCTCTGCCGGTGCTATCGGCCAGCAAGGCGAGATGTTTGTGCTGCGCCACCGCGAGGCGTTTCCCATGGCGGCGCATTTCCTCTCGGGGTTCCCGACGGTGCCCGCCAGCGAGCTCGCCAGCTGCGCGCACCAGCAGGCAGCGCTGATCCGGTTGGTGCGGGACAAGTACCCAACGACGGTGACGTGCGAGGACGGCCACGTCAGTCTCTCCGTCGCGGTCAAGCCGTTTGACCCAGAGTACCGCACGAGGGAGCACGCCGGCATGGGCTACTTCGCCACGGCGCACCGCCAGTTCCGCGTGCAGTTCTCGCTGCAGCCGCTCGCACTCGACGCACACGACGAGGAGGGCGAGGTCAGTGCTGCACACGGCGACGCCAACGGCAGTCGCGGCGTGGCTGAACGGACGGAAGTGTTGGTGGTCAACTCGTACTTTACTCGTCTTGACATGGAGGTGATGCAGGTGGTGGAGGAGGTGGGCTATGTGCACAGTCGCGATGTCTTGCGCATGCTGCGGGAGCGCGACTACGGCGACCACTTCAGCGACTACATGGGCCACAGCGTCGCGGAGGCCCTCGGCGAGGGCGGAGAGCAAAAGTCCGTCAAGGCCAGCCCCATGACTAGTGAATCAGCGGAACAGGCAGCTGCCGCAGCGACAGTCGGTGGCGCAGTGAGAGCCCCTAAAGACAATGCGAGAGTCTTCTCGCTCTACTTTGTCAACTCGACGGATGCCCCGATGGTGCTGAAAGGGATGCTGTACTATAAGCTGGGCAAACGCAATCGCCTCGCAAAGACTCCCATTCGCTGCATCCCGTTCGGCTTTGTTTTGCTGGAAGCGTAGTCGTCTGCGTTTTGCTGCCTGAGGCGAGCACTCCTTTTTTTTTCCGCCCCCTTTTTCTCGGTCTGCGTTCATCCGCAACCATTGTCATCACAGAAACACACATCTTAGATGCTTGCCGCTTTCAGGTTTTTGTTGGAATGCCAAGCCACTGCACGCGTGTGTGTGGCGCAAGAAACCACTAAACAAGAACGAATGCGTTTTTATTATTATTATTATTATTTCTTTTTAGCGGACACCGCCAACAGCAGCAGTGCTGGTTTTGATAGAAAAGTGTATGACTGCGAGAGTCTGTAACTCAATACCGCGAATTGTAACCTTCTTCACTGTTTCAGCGCCACAGTTTGTGTGAGGTGGACATCGGTGCAAATCCCCTCGCTGCCGTTCCTTCATAAAAAACCAAAAAACGCTTTAGTACCATCGCTTCTCTTCTCTAATTCCACTGGCTTTGTCTGCACACACACACACACACACACACCGCTGCTTTCTGGTGCGTCAGCCTCAGTAGTGTGT
>AUXI01000174.1:0-35465 GCA_000482105.1 Crithidia acanthocephali | reverse complement strand
TGCGCATCGCGTGGTGTTCAACGCCGTTGATGTGCCGCGCAACACGACGGCTGCGCGACGGCGGCGGCCCCACCACCGCTGCCGCTGCCGCTGTTCCAGTGTAGGCGGCATCTCCCTCCGCTGCGGCATCTGCCACGTCTGACGGATGCACACGGGCGATTTTCGCTTTTTCGGCCTCCAGCTCCTGCGCGAGGGCGTCGTAGGTGGCCGACCAGGTGCGAGCTTCAGCCTGCTGTGGCTGCTGCGGATAGCGTCGGCTGCTGCTGTTTTTGCCGCCGGTGCTGTTGTTACGGTAGCGGCTGCTGCGTGGGGTGCCCGTGCCGTGTTCCGGTATCATGCTGCTAATCCCCTCGACGGAGCGGCGATGGTGATGGTGGTAGTGGTGGTGGTGATGCCGCGGTGCTCGCACCCAAGGCTGACCGTCGTGACCCTCCTCCGCATCACTGCTGCTTTCAGCGTACGGCGCATAGACGGCCGTGCCCGCACCCATGCGTTGGCCATTTCGATGCGCACTCGTAAACACAGCCGCGTCTGCCGGCGCTGCCGCTGTCGCGTGGCCCATGATGGTGGTGTCAACACCGTTGCCGTGTCTCTCTGGCGACTTCGAGGTGGAGGCGGTGTCCATGGAAACCTCCGCCGCCTTCGCCTCTGCCACCCCTCTGTTCGACGCCAAACCATTCGCTACCCACTGCTGCTGCTGCTGCGCCGCGTGTGACATGTTGTTGCTGCTGCATGGTTCCGTGTTCACAGGCACCACAACACCACCCGCCGCGATCGAGAAGGCAATCGGCTCGTGCAGCACCGCCGTCCCTCCCACCATTGCCGTCGTCGCTGTCGTCATCGTGCCGGCCGTCGCGGCGCTGCGTGCGGCGCACGGCGGTGGTGGACACCGTGCGAGGGCGGTGGAGGTCACCGTGGCAAGAGACGTGGCGGTGGGTGGATGCACCAGCTGGTGCGGTTGGCTGTGTGGTGGCCCACTCGTGAGCGGACCACCGCTGGTGTCCAGCAGCAGCGCATCCGCGAACGCCTCCACCGGCGACGACGAGGAGGGCGTTGCGCCAGCGAGCGTGGCTGCGCCGTGCGCACTCGAACCATGCTGGGGAGCAGCAGGAAGAGCCGCCGCAGCAGCGGTGGTGGCAGAGGCCTGTGAGGCAGCGGGTGGCCGAGAAGCGTTGAGGTTGTTCAGCATGCTGAGGCCACCCAGTTCGTGCTCCAGCAGCGACAGCGTAGGCCGGATCGGGGACACCTCCGGCAGCTGCGCAGCGAGGTCCTCGCTCGTGTGCGTAGTGTTGTACTCCTGTTCATCGTGGTGGTGCCGCCGTGGGGGCTGCAGGACAGACGGTGGTGTGTACGGCGGCTGCGCAGCGAAGACGCCGGCATGTCGAGTGCTACTGTTCGGACCACCGGGACCCAACACCACCGTCGGCTGTGACTGCTGCTGCCGTCTTCTCCCACTCGAGCTGGATGACGCCCTGTGTTGCGCAGGTGATGACCGCTCTTGCGAATGCTTACCTCTTACCCGATCGGACGAGTGCATGCGAGCGTTTCGTTTCTCTGCGTGTGGGGAGACGCGCAGCTGTGCATCGTGCTGCACCGGAGCACCACCGCTACCACCACCATCACCGCTGACAGATCGTCGGTGAGCGCTGCGACTCTGCACCCGCGCAGCTGACAGGTCGACGGTTGCGGTCTCTGGCGACGGCACCCGTGCTCTGTCAGCGGAGCGCCTCTGCGGGGTGGCGTGATGGCAGCGCTGCTTTGATGAAGACAGTGACATGTGCCCGGGAGCTGGCTGGCGTGACGAACGCCCACGAACATCACCGTCATCGTCGCCGATGGCAGCACGGTTGCTGCTCTTGGCAGATGGACGCAGTCGCTTCGCCAAGCGATCGACAAGGGCTCGCTGCGGTGGTGTCTGCCGCGGCTTTCCCGGCGTAGCATTTTTACGCTGCGGCACCGTCTCGCCGTGCTGCTTCCCGCGCTCTCTTTCTTCGCTCACCTGCGCCGCTCTCTCGATCTCCGCCTCTTCGTCATCGTCGACGTCGGTGTAGGCGTCACTCCAGCGATGGTACATGTTGTCCGCTGCCACCGCCGCCGTTCCACCGCGGTGGCGCATCGTCTGCAGCATCAACGCCAGCGGCGGGCTGCGGTCACGGCGGTCGTGAAAGGCTGCCGTGGCGGTCTCCGCGGCGGTGGCTGCTGTGACCGCCGCCGCACTCCCGCCCACCGCTGCACCAATGCGCTGACGAGGGGGCGTGGTGCTCGCAGCGTGTCCGCCACTCTTCCACGGCGAACGCTGCTGCTGCTGCTGCTGCGTGGGTGACCGCACCTCCTCATCCAGCTGCTGCGGTTGCTGTCGTTGGCGCTGCGCCGCTGCAGTGGCGGCCGCCTCCTCCTTCGCCTTCGACTTTTGCAGCCGCCTTTGCCGTCGCAGCACCTCATAGTGCTGCCGCTGCTGGTGCTCCAGCTGCATCAGGTAGGCGTGATACTCTACCAGCGAGGCTGGGATCGGGGAGGAGGACGGCGGCGGTGGCGGCAGCAGCTGCGTGGAGAGGTGATGGGCGGCGGGTTGCGCGTCACTGCTGCTGCTGCTGTTGCCGCCGTTGTTGTCGCTGTGTGCGTCGCCGTCTGCCGTGTTCGGGTGATGACGTCGAGACTTGCGAGGACGAGGCAGCAGGCTTGTGTTACTGATATCCTGTGGAATGACATCTGTCGTCGTTGCGGCGGGATTTCTGACATCATCGACGTCCCCAGCCCTCACACTCAGTTTCGGATCCACACCGTGTCCCATGGTGGGGGACGCGATGGTCATACCGGACATGGGCGGTGGGGGCAGCAAGTGCGCTGCGTCGTGGATGAACGCCTGCTTGACGGAGTCGATCGAGCGAAGCTGCATGCCGTTCTTTCGCACCGGCTCTGTAGTTGACGGCAACCGCTGCCGCTGCTGCTGCTGCTGCTGCTGCTGTTGTTGGGGAAAAAGAGGCTGATGCAGCGCTGAAGATGCAGAGACCCGTGGCGCAACAACGGCGGGCTGCCGCGTCTGCGAGTGTTGGAGGTCGTGCTCCATCTTGCTCAACAGCTGCTGCTGCTGCAGTTGTACGAGCGCCTCGAGATCTTGCTGGATGGCGCAGAGGTACTGAGAGGAGGTGACGCTGTTCGCTTGGGTGTGCGTGGAGGCGTCGAGCGAGGCGGCGGTGGACGGCGAGGGAGGACGCACCTCGACTCGGTCTTGCTGAGAAGGCGGAGGGCGCTGGTGTTGTCCATGGCCGCCATCATCAATAGCCACCACCGGAGCAGAGGACGATAGAGTCGGCATCTTGTGTGATGAGAACGTTGAGTTGGGCCGCGTGGCAGCGTGCAGCGGAGGCCCACTGCTGCTCACACCACTACTCCCTCCTGGACTGACGGCCATGACTTCTCTTTCACGACCAGCGGAGCCTGTCCGGCTGCCGTCGAGCGGTGCAGCGGCGGAGGCTTGAGGACTGTGGCTGCGGCCCTCGGTGCGGTGGAAGGAGTGGGGATTCGCCGCGCTGCCGTCGGCGAGTGCCGTCGAGGACGATAGTGGCGGTGCACTCATGAAGACGTTTGAAAGAAATAAAAGAGAGCAATGCACACAAAAATTAGAGAACAGAAGAGTCTTGTGCGCGACGAGGTAGTCGCTTCGAATCAAACAAACGGAAGAAAAAGGTCCAAAATGAAATGGAGGAGGGTAAAAAAAAAAGAGAGAAAGAGAAACACGAGAAGGGCCGATGAGCAGGTGCAAATGGTGAAGCTCACTGAACCAGAAGCGCGTGTAACTATACCATACACGCTTTGACACACAAAAAAAACGGAACACAGAAACCAGTAGCGAAATCGACAAGGGTACTGTTAAAACGCAGTGCGGCAACGTGCGCGTGGGGGACATGAGACGCCGTTGAAGAGAGAGAAAAAAAAAGAGGGAAGTGATACAAGAGCTTGATTCAATCTGATTTCATCCATCTGACCCAGGAATGCACATTGCCGCTTAGAGGATCTGTTCACGTAGAGGTAAAAAAAAAAGTAAGGCTCCTTTTTTTTTTCCACGGGAGTTGTCCCACAAATGGACAACACAACTCCTACACTTCTTTGCTGTCAAAGACGTGCTCTGCTTTTCATCTTCTACTCCTGCGGTAAACGCTATGCACGGCGAGAAAAAGGTCAAATTCCTCCGCTTATCGATAGCCCTGTGCAAAGACATCTTCATTTTTTTAATTTTTGCTGATAAACGAGCGCTTCTCTGGAATGAAAGAGAGATCTCTTGTCTTGCTGCGCTTTCCCCTCCGTTAAGATCCGTTTCCCTCTCCGAATATATCAGAGAAGGTCGTTTTGCAACACCTTCCTTTCTTCCCTTTCACTTAGAGAAGAGAAAAGAAACAAAAGAAAAGAAAAAGGATCGAGATATGAAAGCGAGGAACAGATCGATGAAAGGGTAACAGCAAAACAAAAGAGAAGAAGTCAATCAAACACACAAAAAAAGGAGATTTCGGAAAAGAGGAACAAACAAACAAACAAACAAAAAAGAGAAGAGCCCATGAAGATAAAAAGCCAGAATCAGGTAAAGCATGCAAGGTGAATCACGCTTGCAGCTTTCTGATTGACGTAGTTGTTCTCCGTTCTCTCTTACAAGTCAGCGTAGGACTTGGAGAGGGCGGTCTCGAGCTTCTTGTGGCCCTCCGCACCCGCCTTGCCGCCCTGCATCACCTTCAGCAGGCGGATCTTGAAGACGAGGGTCGCGTTCGGTGGAATGACACCACCGGCACCACGCGCACCGTAGGCCAGCTCCGGCGGCAGATAGACCTCCCACTCCTCGCCCTCCACCATGTACTGCAGGGCTTCCGTCCATCCCTTGATGACCTGGTTCGGCGCAAAGGAGGAGGGCTTGCCGCGCTCCATGGAGCTGTCGAAGACCTTGCCGCTCGGCAGCGTGCCGTGGTAGTGCACGCTGCACGCGTCACCGACGTTCGGCGACTTGGTAGCGGCGACGTCGGTCACCTTCGTGATGATCTTAAAACGCATCCCGCTTGGCAGCTTGTGCACACCAGCGGTGGCATCCACGGTGGCCCAGAACTGCTGATCTGCGGCGCTCATCTTCTTCGGCATTCAAAGAGAGAAGAAGAAAGAGAAGAAATGTGAACTGAGATCACAAAACCGACGCAAACACGGAGCTACGGTGATGCTAAGTGTTGAAGGAGTACAATGGTGGTAGTAAATAGAAAAACGAATGTGACTTCCTATCGTCCATTTTTTTTTGTTGGTAGTGTGATTGGACAATTCCGAGAGAAGAGAAAGAGAGATAGAGAGATACAAAAGGGAGTATGATCAGTCATTGCGCCACGTTGTCGTTCACTGTAGAGTTCTTTGATCTTTCGAAAAGAGGTTTCATGAGAGGACCACTGCTTCCGTGGAAAAGACACACACGAATGGAGAACAAATCGTCTTCCGAGAAGAGTGCGCTATTAGAAACCATAAAAAAAACCATGCTGTTTAACCATCGTGATGTGTTGCGATCACTCATCCTCCAACTACTCGTTTCTTTTATCCTCTTTTTTTTTCTGTGTTTGGTGAAAGTTATGAAAAAGGCAACGGTGCAGCATGCGCTTTTCGAAGAGAAGAAAGAGTATGTATGTAACATGATACGTTGAAACGCTCACCGTACACGCGAATCGACAAAAGAAGAAAACGAAACCAGATTACGAGGACTGTACATGAGAAGAAGAAAAAAAAAGTCCAAAGAGACGAAAAAAAAAAGAAGAGACCATTCACTAATGACATCTCTGCTAGTCTACATAAAGAGCAGCCCACCGGTCCATCTCATCCTGTTCGCCATGTAGCGTTCCCTTCGGTGCAGCCTTCACACACTTCACGTCCGATGGAGCTGCCCAGTCGCGATAAAGCGCCATGCGAGCTGCGTGCTCCGCCTCAGCGATGTAGTGCTGCTCCAGTGAGCACAGAACATCCAGTTCCCGCTTCTGGTCCCGCCAGATCAGCTCCATCACCTCCTCCTGCTGCTGACGCTTCGCCGCCGCACGCGCCACCGCCGCCGCGCGCCACCGCCGCTGCCGCCGTGCCGCAAAGCCGCGCCACGCCCGCTGCACGCAGGCGGCCGTTTCGCTCAAGTAACGAAGCGCCACTGCGGCATCGGCGGCTGCTGCAGCGTCGCGCCGGCGCTGCTGATGTCGACGCACCGCCCGCTGTACGACGATCGCCGCGGCATCGTGGCGCATCTCCTGTGCCGCCGTGGTGCGTACGTGCAACTTCTCCTGCAACTGGCGGCGCCGGCGGTGTCGCAGCGCCGTGGCAGACTGCGCGCCTCGCAGCAGGGCCTGCGTGGTGCAGACGGCGTTCAGCTGCCGCTGTGCCCGTGCGGCCGCTGCGGCGCGCTGCCGTGCCTGCTCCTCCTGTCGTGCCTGCCCGAGGGCCTGGCGGGCCAGCGCGGCTCTGCCCACCGACTGCAGAAACACGACGGACTCCATAAAAGTACGCCCGCGTCTTGCACGCAGCTGCCGCACCAGCAGCACCGCCAAGGCACCCCGCGCCGCGCACTGCAGCGTCACCACCGCAGTGGACTCCTGCATCTCCCGTGCCTGGCGCTCGTCCTGCGCGGTGCGGCGCATTTGGCAGAGGTACCGCCGCTGCCGTCCCGCCGCGTAGCGTCGCCACGCCCGCTGCAGCGACGTGGCGGCGGTGCGCAGCTGCCGTGCGCGCTGCACCGCCACATCCACGCGCCGCCGCGCCACCGCCGCCTGCCAGTTGTCCGCGATGCGCTGCACAGCCGCTTCATGGAGGGCCTGCCGCGCCGTCGCCTCCCGCGTCAGCCGCGCCTGCCGCCGCACGTACTCCTGCAGGACGATCATCAACACCGTGGCAGCGGCGTCGCGCTGCAGCTGGAGTGCGTGGGCTTCGGCAGCCCGGGTGCGCTGCAGCGCCGCCACACGCGACCGCGCCTGCACGCCACGCACGCGGGCTTGAATGGACGTGGCAGCGCAGGCCAGCCGTGCCGCCTCTGCCTGCCGCTTCTTCTCCTCCGCGACTTCAGCGTTGCGTCGGCGCCAGTACGCTTTGCGGGGCTGCGCGTCCCGCCACCAGCGCTGCACGAGCACCGAGGCGGCTTCGTACTGGCGCAGGCGGGCATCACGCGCGAGGTTGAGCTCCTCACGGAGGCGCCGACGCTCGCGCAGCCGCATCAGCCACTGCCGGGCAGCGCGCGTCAGCACCTGCGCGGCGGCGACCTGCCTCTGCTCGTCGACGCGGCGCTGCGCATCGGCGGCGGCTCTGCGGCTCAGTGCCGCGCGCCGCTGCCGTTGTGCCCAGACACACCGCACGAAGCCCTCCATCGCCAGCGCGGCTGCCTTCTGGATGATGTAGACGTATCGGTAGAGCATCTGCTGACGCACTTGCAGCGTCCGCCGCGCACGGCTGCACCGCCACGCGCGTTGGATGGTCGCGGCGGCGCGCACGCGACGCTCGTTGAGCTGCGCGAAAAACGTGCGGACTTCGCGCTGCAGCCGTGCATTGCGCTCCGGCAGCGTCTCGAGGTCGTAATCCTCCTCTTCTTCCTCCTCTTCCGCTCCATCCGCGTCTTCGCCACCGTCGCCGATGCGAAACGGGTGCGAGCTGGGCGGACGACTGTTGTTGTTGTTGTTGCTGCCGCTGGTCCCGCGACCCGCCCCTACGCTGGCGGTGTTCCTCCGCGTCGACACCGCTGCGGCGTCGGCGGAGTTGTTGTTGTTGCTGCGGCCGCCGCTGTCGTCGCCGTGAATGGGCGCGCGCCAGAACGGCTCGTCGCCGCGCGTGAAAGGGGAGAGGGGGGTGTTGGAGGGTGTCATGAGGTCCACCGGGTTGGACAGCAGTGGGGAGTGATGCTCCTCCTGATCCAGCACCCGTTTGACCTCTGCGAGGGGCGGCAGCAGCTGCCGGTCTGGACGTCGTCGCCGCTGCCGGCGCTGCGGTTGCTGTCGGCCGTGCTCCAACACTCCTCCGGAGCTCGTCTCCTGCAGGGTCGAGGTGGAGTCCTCCGCCTCCGCCGTCAGCAGCAGCGCCGCCGTCACCGCCGTCGTGTCCGTCGTGTCCTTTCTCTTCCCCTTTTTCTTCCGTTTCCCACCGCGACGTGCGAGGGCGGCGCTGTGGGCAAGATCGTCTTCGTACACTGCGTCCCGCACAGTGCTGACGAGCTGGAAGGCGTCCGCAGGGTTGACGAGGCGGTGGCAGTTGCGCAGCGCCGCGAGACCTTTTGCGCGTGACGTCGTCTGCGGAGTCCTGCCGCGCGGCCTGCGTGGCGGTACCCGCGACACCACCGGCGGAGCACCACCAGCCGCGTCTGCTCCGACTGCGCCGTCAGCCTCAACTGGCGTTGTCGCTGCTGCGGCAGCCGCCGTCCCGCCATCTGCCGCTGCGGTGGGACGAGGCGGCGGGAAGGTGCTGCTGAAGGCACCGGCGGCAGCCGGCACGTACGCGAGCTGCTTCACGCCAGGCGGCGCACGCGCAGACCGCAACGTCGGCAGCGGTGGAGGCGCTGAGCATGTGGTGGCGGCAAAGGCGGTTTTTGCGCCTTCTCGAAGAGGGGAGGCGGCCGTCGTGAAGGTCCGCGCGAAGTTAGGTGGGGGAGGCGTAGACAGCGCCGTGCTCGCAGGCACACGCGGCGGCGGTGGGGAGGGGTGCAGGCGCGAGTTCGGCGCCGTCGACGCACACTGCGGCGGCTGCAGCATCGGAAGCTGCTGTTGTTGCTGTGGTGGTGGTACAGGTATGGGTACGGGTACGGGTGGCAGCGCTGCCGAGGACTGCGCAGAAAAGGGTACGTTGGTACGTTGCGGTGGAAACGGTGGTGCGCGTGGACGCGAGGGCAGCTGCGTAGGGATGAGCGGCGTGGGTGCGTCGTGGGCAGGTACACGCGACGCACTCAACTCGACTGCAGCAGTGAGGTGTTGTGGCTTGCTCGGTGTCTCGTGCGACGTGCGCGGAGACTCCTGTGCAGGCTGCGAAGCGGCGGAGTGGGGCAGCAGCTGCGCCACTGCCTCCACAAAAGGATGCGACGCGCCGAGCACCTGCTGGCCAACGGAGAGCGCTTGCTGCCAGTAGGCCACACACTGCGGTGATGGTGCGGCGCTGCTGCCGCTGCTGCGGTGCGCGTCGACATCCGCACAGTAGCCCAGCCACAGCAGCACACCTGGCAGCAGCAAGGGTGCTGTGGTCGTGCTCGACTGCAGTGACCGCAGCTGCTGCTCCAGCTTCGTGCATCGCTTCTTCACCTCATGCGGCAGCGGTGGCGCCGAGGTCCGTGGTGGTGATGGTGGTGGCGAGGGGAGGGCGGCGTGGATGGTCAGCCACAACAGCTGGGCCGCGTTGCAGGCCCCTTGCAGCGCGTTTAACGCCGACTGGACCGACTGGAGAAACGCGGCGTCAGCGTCGGTGAGAGAGCCACTTCGCTTGCTTTCTTCGCCGTGGGACGAGGAGAGGCGCAGCGGCGACGACGCTTCGCGAGCAGCCGACAGCTGCGCGCTCGCGTAGGCGGCCGTGTGCGCCTCCCACCGGAATACTTGCTTTGTGAGCGCGCGGGCGGTGGCGGCACTTGTCGCAGCGAAAAACGCTGCATCTGTTATGACAGGGTCGTCGTTGCTGCCCTCCGAGGACGCAGCGGTGGTGGAGGTCTGCTGCTGTGGGTGCCTCCGTGCGTCCGTTATGTCCCTCTCCTTTTCGCCGCCGTCCACCCACGCACGCCACAGAGAAAGTGGCGCAATGGTGAGGGCAGTGACGGAGGCGGAGGCTACCAGCGGGTGTCGGTACGACGGCAGCAGGTACCGCTCCGTGGGGGAGTCAACGGGCTCCTCGTTCTCTACGTGCGCCGTGGCACACGGCGTCTCCAGCGTGCCCTGTGCGTGCGAGAGTTGCAGGACGGCAAGGGCGAGGGTGACGCTGAGGGGTGGCAACGGTGCTGACGCGCTCTCGCCTCCACTAGCGGTTTCGTCATTCCTCGCCCTTCCATCGGTGCTCGTCTCGTAGTGCAGCGTGGCGGCCACGTCCATGAGCGCTGGAATTGCAAGCGCAATGTCGCGTTGCAGCGTCCAGTGCCGTCGCAGCAGCAGTGCCAGCTGCACCACGTCGGATGGGCAGGCGAGGACGTCCGATGCGGAGGTGCCAGCCTGGGTGGGGGAGGAGGACGTCTTCCCATCACGTTGATCCTGTTGCTGCTGCTGCTTGTGGTTGTTGTTCTTCCTGCTCTGACGGGTCAAGGCCTGCGGAAGCAACTCCCGCCAGTCCCGTGGCAGGGACGCCTCCAGCAGCTGCATGGCGTCCGCAACGTCCTCGTCATCCTGCTGTTTGCGGCTGCTGCTCTGCATCTCTACATTGTCTTTTTTGGGCTGACGTGCGGCACCTCGCGTGGCCAACGTCGACTGCATCATTGCCAGCTGCAGCAGCAAATCGTCCACCATCGCATGCAGCTGCGCGGGCGGGATGGGCAGGGGCGTGCGCGGCCGCAACGCATCACGACTCTCCGTAAGGCGTGTAAACTGCACCGCAAACACCGTCATTGCCTCTGTCAGCAGCTCCGTGGCTTTGGCGTGCACATCGTAGACAACGGCGTAGGCATCGTCGAGGTGCAGGTGCGGCGGCTGCGGATAGCGGTGTTCCACTCCATTTCCTCTCTCATCATGGGAGAGCTCGGACGCTGTCGTGCTGTGGCGTGGGTTTGGAGCAGAAGAAACGTGCGCCATGCCGATGACAAAAAGATACACAACAAGATGAAAAAAAAGAAAAAGGTCAAGAACGCACACTCAACTGCGTGAGTGGCGTGCCGGGGGCCACCAAAGCAGACTTGAATAGAAAACACAAGAAGGCACACACACACACACACACACGCACACACTCAAAAGAAAAGAAGTGACTTGCTTGTACAAGTTTGCGTTTGGCCTTCTCTAATTGTCTATTTCTGCTAGCCTTTTAAAGAACGCAGTGGAGCAGAAATCAAGAAGGTTCAAATCTCAGAAGCAGAAGACGATGCAGGAAAAGTAAAGGGATTGGTTGAGGAGGAGTGAAGGGTGGAGGAGGAAGAAAAAAGAAGAAAAAATGTATTTTTTCTTTTGGAACTGACAAGCAAGTTGCGATTGGCTTGCGATGCATCTTTGCATTGCTCATGCATCTCACTGCAGCACTGGCGCAACGGGCCACTCGCGTAATGCACAACACTTCCATTACACAATGGAAAAAAACCTCAACACTGAAGCAGAAAAGACAAAAAAACAAGCCGCGCGAACGGAAGCTGTGACGTCGCCTTCTTTGCCTTGCACCGCTGTCTTCATACCATCGTGCCATTCGCACACACACACACACACACACAAAATCTTACATGGTGCAAACAACAAGCCTGCGTAAAAGACTCTGTTTCTCCTCCGCTCTCACAGTTCTGCAATATCCAGCATTTGTTTCTTTTTTTTTTAAGTATTTTCAGCACACATTCACTAGCCAAAACGTTGAAAACAGGGAATACTTCACTCGGTACTTCAGCTAATACAGTCAAAAGAAATGAAAAAGAAAAAAAAGGTGTCGAACAGCAATTAAAACTAGAGAAAACACAAAAGGATCACACATGTAGCACTCAGAGCATGAATCTCAAGTTGAAAACCAAAGGGACAAAAATCCAATAGAGCGAGATGAATGACGAGCTGACATGGCCCAGTTCTTTTTTTTTTGGAGGTGAAGCGCCGGAGATGAAACCGGAGCTCTTCCGGTTGCCTCACGTAAGAAAGAGGGAGAGAGCAATACCGCCAATCACCGTCTCGCTTCCGCTGCTCGAGTGCTCTCTGCCAACAGCTGCTTGGGAGGTTCATCACACACAACCTCTTGTGATCCAAAAACACTTTTCATTTCGCAGCTGAAAAAGGAAACAACAGAGAAAAAAAAGAAAGAAAGCAACAAGACGGTAAACAGTCGCGGTACGACACACGCGCGCAAACATGTTTGTGTATGTGCATCACTTGACTGGAGAATCAAACAGAGAAGAGTCAAAAACAAGTAAAACAAACAGGAACGTTGTTGACAAACACGTAGGTATAAGTGTTTCCACCAAAGCAAGCAAGGGAAAAGAAAAAACACAGAACACAGGAAATAGAGAAAGAACACATAGCAACACAAAAGTGTCCTTGCACTCTTTTCTGCGTGCACACGCCATCCTCTACTGTCCGCTGTCTTTTTCTTCTTTTTTTTTTGGCTCAAAGAGAGCGTCGTTATGCTGCTCTTGTTCTGCAGTTTTTCCTCTCCGAGAAAAAAAACTTTGAAAAGCTCAGTCAGAGCGTAGTTTAGTCAAGGCTGATGCACACACACAGACACGCGCGTAAATGTGCGCATACCCTTTTTTTCTCCCCTATTGGTTTTGACACAAATTGAAGCAAGAAAAAAAGAGAAAAGAAGCACAACGAAGGCATAAGCGAAAAGGAGGGGGAGGAGACTACGAAAAGAACAAGGGTGTCGCAAAAAGAAGAGAGGTCGTCAAGTGGAGAAGTGGCTCGGTGTCCGTTGCTTCACAATGCGCATGGCATCGACGACCTCACACACAAACACACGCAGAAAAAAAAAACCTGAGTTCTCTGTTCACTTTCTCTCTCTCTCTCGACTCTTCTTCCCTGAAACACAGCTCGTGTCTTTTCTCGCCCATTTAACAGCAACCGCCGCTCTTGGGCTTCGCCTCCACCGGGGTCTGGCCCGGCACAATCGAGGCCTTTGGCTTCGGCCCCGCGTCGCTGCGCACCTGCGGCGTCACCACGACGTCGTAGACGGACTTGGCCAGCCACTCGAAGGCCTTGTCTACGTTGGTCTTCTCCAGCGCAGACGTCTCGAGGAAGGAGAGGCCGTTCTCCCGCGCAAACCGGTCAGCCGTCTCCTTCTTCACCACACGCAAGTGCTCGAGATCGCACTTGTTGCCGATGAGGAAGATACAGCACGTGGCGGGCACAAAGACGCGCAGCTCCTGCAGCCAGGTAGGGATGGAGTCGAAGGAGGTCTGGTTTGTGATGTCGTACACGAGCATCGCACCCTTCGCGCCGTGGTAGATGGAGCGGGAGATGGCGCGGAAGCGCTCCTGACCTGCCGTATCCCAAATCTGAATTTTCGCGTCGCGGCCTTCGATCTTAACGCTCTTCGTCATGAACTCCACACCGATGGTGGAGGGGGTGTCCTGGCTGAATTCATTGGTCGTGTAGCGCGTCATCAGGTTCGACTTACCGACGCCGCTATCACCGATCAGGACGATCTTGAAGCTGAGGTTCGTATCTTCCATTTTTTTTTTTTTGCGAAGAGCGCGGGTATTTGAGCTTCCTTGTGGGTGAATGCGTGACAGGTTGTTCCTATTATTTGAACTACGATTTGTATCGTGTGTGTGCGTGTGCGTGTGTGTACGCGTGCTGAGCGATAAGCGACAACAATCTATTCGACATCGCACATTTTTTTTTTTTTAACACAGCGGTTCAAAAGAGTTGAAGAGGAAGAGGACGGAGAAAGGGAGAGAGAGAGAGAGATTGCAAGTAGGAGAAAACACAACAAAAAGAGAGAGAGAAAAAAGAACGCATCGCAGCAGCCAAACCTTCATGATTTGCCTCATCAAGGGACAACACACACACACACACACACACACACACACAATAATCACAGCATCCAACACAGCGGCGTCTCTCTATGATTGCAGGTCCGCAGGCATCGTGTGTCTCTGCGCTTCTTCTATCGGAATGACAGCAAGCCTTTGGCAGTTGAGAGAAAAAAAGTAAAAAAATATATCCCACCCGACTCGACTGCAGAGACTCGCATATGCAACGTCAGCGTAGCTGATGCACCACACAGATGAATTATTTGTTGGTCTTTTGCAGTCAAAAAGATGCTGGCAATGTGTGCTTCGAATGCCTCGAAATGAATAGAGCTTTTCTTTGTTGTTTTATTTTACTTCCTGTTACGGGTATAGTAAAGTAGTGGGACGCATCAGGCGACAGGGGGGAAAAAAAAAGAAGCGAGCAACGTGCAAACACAAAGGAAATAAAAAAGAGAGAAAGAAAGAACTCCACACCTGACAGCTTTCGTTCTCGAACTCTAAAAAGGAAAACAAAGAAAACAACAACAACGACAACCAGAAAGAAAGCAATCGCTTTAGTCGTCTACACACACACAAAAACGGGAAACACCTTCTGGGGTTTGTAGCATCATTGCAACGGACAGGAATCGCGATGGAGAAAGAGAGAGAAGATGCTTTGAAATACACCCACATTGTCATGACATTCGAAGACGCTGAACAACAACAAGAACAAGAAAAGAGGCGTCACTCTTTATCGGTGCCTCCTGAGTTGAATAGAAGTCACGCACCTGCACACAGGACTCTTCTCTACTACAGAAAGACAGAAATAGATAGAGAGAGAAATGGAGAAGAAGACGGGGGAAGAAAAAAAACAACCATCGTGAGAGCAACAAAGGCAACAATAGCAAAAAAAAAGAAAGAGAGATGATTTGTTAAGTTCTCATCATCGTGTCCTTGGTTTCCTGTTTCATGCTACACAGCAGCTGCGCGTCTTTTTTTTTGTTCAAAACTTTTTGTCTGACAATCCGTGTTAAATACCACGAGAAAAAACGATCTTGCCAAGAGAAAAAAGAGAAGAAAAGAAAAAAAAAAGGCAGGCGTAGAATGCACGGAGGAACGCTCGAGAGGCCAGTCACTCCACGACAAATATATCTCAAAGGAAAAAAAATAAAAAAGAAGTCGTACAGCAATGAGAACCAATGAGCTTTCCTTCATGTCAACTGCTACCCGAGAAAGGACAAGACAAATGGTTTCGGGTAGCAAGTGTCAACCAACGATAAACGGATATAAAACGACAGAAAACAGAACAACAACAACAACAACAACAACAAAAAAAAAAGAACGCGAGAGGGTCTTTCGGTGCCACCAAAGATCACCACCACAGCAGTAGCTCCTGACTCTGGCTTGTGTCCTCTTCTCTTCTCTTCGCTTAGTTGCTGATGCCCATCTCCACGAAACGCTCGCCGTACGTCTTCGACTTCACGCGAGCCAGCAGCACCGTCTGAATATCAAACAGCGCCACCACGTACAGGATCGAGTTGAGGAAAGCGGCCGCAAAGATCAGTGCATTACCGTTGCACTGCGCCACCGGTTCACCGAGGGAGCCGATGGTCACGTTCACGTTGTCGTCGCCCAACACGGTACCGATGGAGCCGATACCCGTCCAGTTCTTGGAAATGTGGATGCCACCCGCGGCGTTGCAGTCCTGCACCACCGGCGCGGACAGGCCCCAGGAGTGGCCCACAAGGAACATCGTCGTGAGCAGGATGAACGTCAGTGCGTACAGCAGACGGTACGCCTTGCGCGGCACGAAGTGCAGAATAATGTAGCCGATCACGGCGATGATGGCGAAGATGATGCCGAGGAAGTGCGCAAAGCCGGATTTGCCGAAACTCTTCGCCCCGGTGATCACAATACCGGCACCGATGACGTAGAGAACGGTGATGACGGCCATCAAGATGGCAATGATGAGGGAGAAGAACTTCCGCAGGAAGCTCAGCATCGTATCGCAGAAGCCGGAGCACGACATTTTTTTCGTAGAGGAGAGAGTGCTGTTGTATGTGTGTGTAGACTGTGTGTAATGATCACTGGGAAGGGGAGGCTACGTTACAGAGGGATAAAAAAAAAAAGCTACAAGTGCTAATTCGACAGAAGCAAGTCGAGAGCTTAGGACAACATAACAAATGACATTATTTGCCAAGCGTGGTACAGAAAGAAAGAGAGAGAGAGAGAGCAGATTGTAGGTTTCATACGATCTTCTGTCAAACGAAAAGAGAAAAAAAAATGTATCGAGACAAAAAAAAGCACACAACAACAGCACACCGAATTTCTAGGCTCTTCTCACTGCCAAGAGTCAATGCAATCTTTGCGTGACAGCCGCATCTTTCTTCTTCAAGCCGCACTATTAACTCAACGCCCTCTCGTTACTTAACGCCTGTAATGATCTTTTTCGTTTCCTTTCTTGTCTCGAGCCGAGATAGTTTTGCGATGGCGTGTACTCGTAAAAAAAAACAAAATAAAGAAGCAAGATGTAAGAGAAACCTAAGACATGCTCCCAGAAGTGTATAGAGGTGGCACTCACCAGCGTAAGATGGATGCCGCCGTTACCACCGCTGCGTCGCAGCCCGTCACCGTCGCCACCTGCGTTGCCGTGTCCACCGTTACCTCGCAGCCGTTCAGAAACGTCATGCCACACAGCGCACGCACCGCGTAACCGTCGAGGACGTCGCCGTCGTAGCCGTCCCGCCGCACTCGCTCCTTCGTCACGCCATTCGCGCATACCCAGTCCTCCACATCCAATGCGTAGTACGGGTACTTCGCCTCTAGGTCCCTCGCGGCCATGCAGCAGCAGTTCTCCGTAAAGTCGGCCCAGCTGTGGTAGCCCGCCAGCTCGTACCGCAGGTCATCGTTC
Source organism: Crithidia acanthocephali (assembly GCA_000482105.1). NCBI lineage: Eukaryota > Euglenozoa > Kinetoplastea > Trypanosomatida > Trypanosomatidae > Crithidia > Crithidia acanthocephali. The sequence continues at coordinate 18,984 of AUXI01000174.1, read as the reverse complement.
GTGCGCTGCACACCGTTGATGAATTGCCAGTTCACGGTGTGCATCATCCCCAGAATGGCGAGGGTGAAGGACACCGTGGCGACGGTGCCGACGACGATGAAGAGAAACGTCAGCACCCGTCGCATCGTTTCGTTAATTTCGTAGTCGATGTAGTCCTGCACCGCCGTGAGCTGATCGCGGTGCTCCCAGTAGGACTCTTTCAGACGCTGTCGGACGAGGTGCAGGCAACGCAGCTGCTGGATTAAAGGGTCTTGCGAGGCGGACGGCGAGGGGTCGTACACGTGCTGCGGCGCATCGGGTGTGCCCTTGTCAAGGCTCGACAGATCGGGTGCGGTGCTGCCTGGGTGGATCAGGAGATCGAGGTCCTGCGGCGGCGTTGCGCTTTGACGGAGGCTTGTCGCACTGGACGCTGCAGCGCCATCTCGTGGCGCGCGTCCGCTGCGCCGCCATCTGCCACCCTTGTGGTTGACACTGCTGCTGCTACTGCTGCCCACCTCCTCCGCACAGAAGACAGCGGAGTTCGACCGCTGTGTCAGCGGCCCAGAGGTGCGCCGACGGTTCGTGTTGTTTGTCGAGTTGAGCTCCGTCACACTGCCATCGTCGTCATCGTCGCTTCGGCTGCTGTACCGGCTTGACGCAGCACGCGTCGACGCCGCGGTGGAGCGCGGCTGGGCGGCACGCGTGCCGGTGATGAGGGTGAGCAGCGTTGACTGCTGTCGTCGTAGCGCCGGTGGGGCATCGCCGGTCATCGACGGTGGTGCCGATGGGCCGTTAAAGCCGCCACTCTCCGTGCCACGTTTGCTGTGGGACCGGGTGAGGTGTGAGAGTGGGGAGTCGATGATGAAGTCCGGTGATGCCCGCTTCAACGGGGCAGTGGTGTCGTCACCGGAACGACGCTCGTCGACACTTGACCGGTGCTGCGTCTTTCTCGCGGCCGCCGTTTGCTTGCGCCTTTTACTCGACGAGCTCCACGGCATGCGTGGCAGCCAACTTAGCCACGACGACTTCCGCATTTTCTTTGTCCGCGCATTTTCTCTCTCGCGTCTTGCTGAGCCTGACGAGTGCTGCGAGGACGAGGACGAGGACGAGGAGGAGGAAGATCGGCTGCTGCTCCTGCTACCCCGCCGCCGTCGTCCGCCATTGTACACAGCCTTGTCCTTGTCCACGTCCAGCAGCTGCGCGTCGTCCGGCGGCGCGGTGGCGGCACGTCGGGTGTCGTCCATGGCTGCCTCGTACAGCAGCTCCGTCAGCACGGGGCCCCACTGCTGGAGCCAGTGCAGCGTACCGGACGCACGCCGCTGACGGCTCGCCGAGGAGCCGCCGCTGAGGGAGATATCCGCCGCATCGTGCTCATTGTCGCTGCCCACCGCACCGTCCTCCGCCGCCTCGTCGTCGAGTGCGTTCGCGAAGGCGTCCAGCTCCGTGTCCAGCGGCAGCAGATCCGCAACGGCGTCGCGGTGGTAGGCGGCCATCGCTGCGGCGTGCTGCTCGTAGGCGGCGGCGCGTAGCGGGTGCATGGGCAGCGAAAATCGGAACGTGCTGTTGTGCAACAGAGAAGTGTGTGCAGGGGAGGTGGTGAGCGAGTTGTGGCCACCAGCGTCAGCATGCGCAGCACCACCATCACGCACCGCGTTAGCCGTCCCGTTCGGGTAGATGTCATTGGCGTTGGCCCTGTGGTGCTTCACGCTGCGGGACCCGGGCCGCAGAGAGCCACCACCAGCTCGTGGTGGTGCTGCCTGCCGCGCCGCCTCCTCCACGGCCAGCTGGGCGTAGTACTGCCGCTGCAGTGAAAACATCGACCGGTGCTGCAGCTGCTGGGTACTGTCGTAGCGTCCACCGTGCCCTGCATCGTAGGAGAACGGCGGTGGTGGTGGTGGTGCGTGGCAGTACAGCCCCCACGGAGGCATGCTGCCCGGCACCTCGACGACACCCAGCATCGCATCCGTCGGGCTGCCCCAGAACGCCCTCTGTGCACAGCGCCGGAGCTGCGCAGGCGTGAGAGACAGGATGTCGCCGTTACTAACGTCCATCTCCGCCGCGCTGCAGTTCGGCTGCGTCGTACTCGTGGAGGTGCCGTTGAGGTCGAGCGCACGCGCGTGCCGCTCCGCCGCGCGGTGCCGCGCACACAGCTGCCGCCGCACGTACACGTCCGTGAAGTGCAGCACGCTCTTGCGGCGCCGCGCCGCATCGTCATCGACGTTGCAGATCCACAGCCAGGTGGAGTGCAGTGTTCGGCGCAGCGTCGCAAAGGCCGATTCCGTCTTTGTGTACGACGGTTGCGCACGTGGTGCACGGGGCGGCGACGCGGCCACAGAAGTCAGCACGGCACTGCCCGACAGAGAGCTCCCGCTGGGTGGATGGACCGTGCTGCTGAGGGGAGGGCCGAGCGGTGCGCCGCCGTAGCGCACCTCTGCCTCCGCCAGCGACGCTCGCGCGGCCTGCTGATGCTCGGAGGCGTCTACACCCACACCCGGCGGCGGTGGAGGCTGATGGTTGCCGTCCTCCTCCTCCTCCGCCGCATCCGGGTACGACTGCCACGGCAACCGAATTCTTCGATGTTTTGCGTTGCAGCCAGAAGGGAGGTGTGACGGCGGTGGCGCTCCGCACTGCGGACTAGCTGACTTATGGTGTTGCTGAAGCTCACCGTGCCGCGGTGGCCACGCTGCATTGCCGCCTGCTGCCGTCGCGTGCGGCCCTTCTCCGTGAAGTACAACGCAGGGATGAAGGACTCCGTGGCATCGCCGCCGTACTCCCCGGCGTCCTCCGATGGAAAGCCAACGGCGGTGCCGGCGGCAGCAGCAGCGCGTGCCGCGGATGCCGTCGCCGTCGACGAGCCCCGGCCGTAGGAAACGCTGTTCCGCCCCTGTGAGAGGGAGGTGGTGTGCATCCCCCCGCTCACACTCAACAATACTGACCCCTTCGTTGTCTGCGTTGCTGCCTGCGTAATGCAGCGAGCTGCGCCGCCGCTGCTGCTGCTGGTGATGCTGCGGCGAAGTCAGCTCGAAGGCACTCGGCACCACCACACACGCCGGCGTGTGCGACGGCGTCAGCAACCCCGTGACCGCACTTGTCGTTTTGCTGTGATGCGTGTTCGCGTTGCTGATACTCACGCTGTTGCTCCCGTCACTGTGCTGTTGCCAGGTGGGACTCACCAGCACCATGGAGGTCCCGGGAGAGGAGGCTGTCGCGGCACGGCGGGGCACCGTCGGAGGTGCACTGAGCGGGTTCGCGACGGGCAGCCCGGCGTAACGCTGGGAAAGCGACAGCGACGCCGAGGGCAGCGAGGACCGCCGTGCACGCAGGGACGGGGAGGAGAGGCTGTAGCTGGCGCCGGCATTGCTGCCCGACTGCTGCTGGTGCTGTGGATGGACGTCACTGTACGTTGTCGTGAAGACACCGGGGATGCTGCGATGCGTGTGGCGAGGCGAGACCGCATTCATGGTGCGTGCAAAGGGTGGGAGGGTGACGGTGGCGGACAGCAGCGGCTCGCTCTCGGCTTTCGACTGGAGGGGAGGACTGCCCCAGCGAGCGTCGCCGCCGCCGCACACGGCCGCGTCGTGGCTGTTGTTGTCCTCGCCGTCCACCTTCACGGCGGCCTCCTCCATCTCAGCGGTGACGGTGTCGGCGCCGCACTCCTCACCCGACCCGCTGTCCTTGTCCTTCTTCCTCTGCCGCCCATGGCGGACCCCTCCGCCTCTTCCTCGTCCTTTCTTCAGCTTCTTGCCTCGCTGCTGCTGCTGTTGTTTCTGTTGAGGCGGCTGGTGCTGCTCAGATGTGAGGGGCATCGGGCACAGAGGCAACGTCGTGGTGTTGCAGCTTTCCCCCGCTGCATTGCGTACCCACGCCGTGGCTCCTGCGCGGGTGCTGCTGCTGCTGCCGTCGTCCACCGTCACCACGGCATTGCGCTGGTGGTAGAGGTGCGTGAAGGGAGCAGCGATGGTGCGTCCAGCGAGGTTCAACACAGTTCTGGTGGACTGCCCCCACGTCTCCGCTTGCAGCAAACCAGGCAGCGCCCGCAGTTTACGCAGATTGACGATGGCGGTGGTCGTCGCGTTAGCACCGCGCAGTGTGGCGTTGTTGTTGTTGTTGTTGCTATTGTCATTGTCGTCGTCGTCGCCATCGGCATTGTTGTAGATGCTGGAACTCGTCTCTGATAACCGCCGTGCACTTCGCGTCTTTTGTTGCTGTTGCTTCTGTCGATGGGCGACGTCTCTGCGGTGCCGCGGTGACGATGACGCCCAGGACGACGACGCATCTGGGCTGGTGCGTGCTGCTGCGGTGGTGATGGGTGGGCTGAGGTCTGTGCGACTGCTGAGAGACTGCTGCAGCGGCTGCACCTGCGCGGCACTACACTCCACCTCCCCGTCTCCGTAGGTCGGGTTGTTGTTGCGCCGTCGAATGCTCGGCACACGCGTGTCGGCAAATGACGAGGCGCTGGGCGGGCAAAGCGCCGTCGGTGCTGCCGCAGTTGTTGTTGTTGTTGTTGTTGCTGTGGCAGCTCCTCCACTGTCTGGCCTCGCCGCAACGTCTTGTTGCTGCTGCTGTTGTTGCTCTTCTTCGCGCTGACCGCGTGCCTGCCGGTGCGCCGGCACTTTCGTGGCCGTGCGGCCGCTACTTCGTGTGCTACCACTGCGATTGCTGCTGTTGCTGCTGCTGCTGTGCGAGCTCGTGCTCCGGCTCGCTCTACTACTGCCACTGCTGCTAGCGCCAGAGCTGGAGCTGCTGTAGCTACGCGCGCCATGATGGTCCACCACCCCAACGGCATGCCCCTCTGCACTGGTGTTTTGCTGTGGTGGGCCTTGCAGCGGGTTCTGTGGCTGCTGCTGCTGTGATGGGTCCTCGTAGGCTGCCGTCACCCCTTCCACCAATCGCTGCTGCCACAGCTCCGTCCACCGCCGCTCCTCTCGCAGGGTGACGGCGTTGCCGACCACCAGCGTGCAAACCGGCACGCCAATCAGCAACACCAGCAACACAATCCACACCACCGCCGGCATGCTGCTGACACCGCTCGGGGAGCGTACCTGCTGGGCGATGAGGCACACGATGGCGCACACACTCACCATCGCCTGCACCGCCACGAAGTAGTACGCCTCCACCTGCCGGGAAAAGGGTTGAAGGTACAGCGAACAGCTGAGGGCGACCAGTGGGACCACGAGGAAGAACACCATCCCCGCCCAGGCCACGTCGTGGTCCAGGCCCTCGCGCATCACACACCCGACAACACCCAAGATAACCTTTTGCAGCAGAAAGGACAGCCGGTAGAAGCGGAACTCCGGCTTGTAGGCACGGTAGGCAAAGGCAGCGTTGTTCTGCGACGACAGCACCTTCTGGAAGTAAATCTCCGCCGGCGTGAAGACGTCGTAGTAGCGACGCTCCAGCGGGTACGACTCCTTCAGCACCTGCACCGCGTACTGCGCCATGTAGAACTGCAGGTAGGGCAGGAAGATGAGGTAGATGGCGAAGATAAGGCTGCCGCTGACCTTGAAGAGGACGTCGATGTCGTCGCAGCGCACACGCGGGTCGTAAACGAGGCGGCGCTGCTGGACCGCCGTCGTGCACAGCTGACTCTGCCACTGCGCGGAGCACTGCTGCGGGTAGGCGTGGTAATCGCACGACACACAGCCGACGGTCGACCCGGCGAGCACCTCCGCCGAGTCGTCGTCGCCGTCGATGAGCGAGGGAAAGAGGGAGGCGGAGTACGGGGTGCGGGTGCCCGCCTCGCACTGCAGCGTCACGCAGTACATGATTGAAATGAAGTTCGTGACGACGTTGATGTACAGGATGTTGCACACGGTGACGACGAGGCCGAGGCAGCGCCGGCTGGCAAAGTCGCTGATGGTGCTCTGTAGCTGTCGACCCTTCTTGAAGAAGTACAACACCCACCAGAAGGTCACAATGACCCACACGACAATCGCCAACGCACCGATCACGTTGAACACCGTGCTCGTCTGCATCTCTGCGATGGCAGGAATGCGAATCGCGTTGAGCAGGATCAAGCTTCCAATGAGCAGCACCACCACGAAGAGGCCCTGCAACATCACCTCCCCACAGTCAACGTGCTCAATCGCGTCCTTGTCGCGCTGCGCGTGCACCCGCTCCGCCGCCACGGCCACCAGGTCGATCCCTTCGCGGTCCACCATCTGCTGCGTCACGCGCTGATCCCGCCGCCGCTGCCGCTCCTCCTCGATCAGCCGCTCCATCTCCCGTGCATCCTGCCGCAGCAGCTGCAGACGGGTGCGACCCATCCCGAGCAACCCACCCGCCAAGATGAGCAGGAAGGACGGCAGGCCGACACCACCGAGAATGGCCAGCGTGCTCTTGCGCGGCAGCGCCGCGCCAGGAAACGAGAAGCTCTGCAGGTTCGCCAGGAGAATGAAACCGAAGAGAAACATGAAGAGGGTGCTCAGCGCACAGATGAACCAGATGTAGGCGGGCTTGCCGTAGACGAAGAGCATGCCGAGCGTGGTGACCACCATCGGGCCAATGACGGCGATGCAGACGTACTGCAGACGGATATCGAGCGGCAGCCAGCTCGGCAGATTCACACGCAGGTAGTTGTTGTACCGCTGGCTCTCGCCCACGTCGTCGGAGGTGTCGAGGACGACGTAGCGCAGCACCTTGAAAGGCTCCGTGTAGAAGTCGGGTACGTCATCCGGGTCGAGGCGCAGGAGGAGGGTGATGTACTGGATGTAGGACAGCGTCAAGTCCAGCAGATCGGAGAACATGACGCCTTTTTGTGTTTGCCCTTTTTGAGGGGTAGCCTGCTTTACGGTTCGAGGCGACGGAGCTACGTAAGACAAGACTAGCAGGACAACTGGTGGAGGTGTAAAGTAGCGGAAAGATATATATATATATATATATATATAAGGCAGAGAAAGAGAAACAAACAAATAAACAAACAAAAAACTACGAGAGCGTTGTGTTTCTCAACAGCAAACCGACCAAAAAAAATCAGAGGAATAGAGAAAAAAAAAAGAAAAAACAGATGACGTGTGAGTCACAGATATGAATGTCGAGCTATAATACAGGCACGCTACACAGATGTACAGCGTCAAAGAGGGGGCTCCAAGTCAATCGGGGATAGAAGTAATGTAAAACACACACACACACACATATACACAAAAGAAGCTTTCACACACAAAAAAGGCTTTATTTTACAAAGAGCGTGAAAGAGAAAACGACACGAAGAAGTAATAATAATGATAATAATAATAAAAAAAAGGCTTTTTACTTGTGACAGGTATGCTTAGGATTCAAAACAGGAAAAAAAAGTGAGAAAAAAAGATGTAGAGCAGCTAAACAAGATAGATGATAAGATTCAAACAGTAAAGTAAGACAGTTCCAGATATACAAAAAGAGAAAAAAAATAGAAGAGGAAGAGAATGGTGAAAAGAGAGAGGAAAAAGATCGCTTTGCCGCAGAAGGTTTGCTAGGTGGCGGGCTGTGCAGAGCGATGAAAGAAGAAAAAGCGGAGTTTGTTGCTTCTGGCGTTTGTACGCACCCTTGTCGGGGCTCGCCTCAGCAAGAGAGGGGGAAAAAAAGGTTCTGCGAGCACAACTTAGCTGATGGACAAAAATACGTCAAGAGCACTATTCCGGCTCATGAGAACACTTAAGTGTGAGAGAGAAGGAACGTCAAAGAATGGAGCAAGGCGAGAGAAGGAATTGTACTGAGGGGGGAATTGTGTGAGTGAGTGAAGTTTCAAGTCACGCGCGGGCAGCAGTGTCGAAACCCTGGACGCGGTTCTCTGCGTAGATGCGCTGTTATGTCTGCGCGGAGCGTTTTTTTTTTTTTGCCTTCTGCTATTCGTTCTCTTCACGTCGCGGATGCAACAGCAAAGGGAACTCACCTTGTTGCTTTTACCTAACTGTCTACAACTTTTGTAAGCGGGGGGAGGAGAAAGAAAAAGGGTTATTTCCTTTTTCACCTACACTCCGTACCTGCACAGCGCCACCCTCCGCCCAAATGCCATTCATTATCAGCTCGTTGGTGTTGGTGTCAAAGGCGCATTTTTGTTTTGTTTTCACTTTTGATGGCTTGTGCTGCTCACTTAACGCACAAACGTTGCATTCACATTTCGGATTATTAAACGAAGAAAAACAACAACAAGAACACGAACACACCTTCCACATCCTCTCGCGAAACCCATTGTCCACTACTCTCAGTTTTTTTTTTTGAAAGTGCAACGACGACCTCAGAAAGCAGTGAATATAAAGTTACAAAGGAAAAAAAAACGTGACACATGACAGCCATGGCCACCGAACACATTTCTACTCTTTTCGAAACTCTTTTTCTTTTTTTAACAACATTGACTGAAAAGAGAACAACACACCGCACCCATCAGCAAACAAACAAACAAACAAAATAAAAAGAGTTGACGCACGACAAACGACAAGGAGATCACAACAATTGCGCTCGACCAGTGTCTCACCTCACGAAGTGGGTGCGCTCTCCACCACACGCAGCAGGCCCACGGCGGCGCTCACGATGCCCGCGATGGCCCCGTACGGGTGCAGAATGGCACTCAGCGGCGCATCGCCTGTAAACGTCTCGTAGTTGCTGAAGCAGTACTTGTAGGACAAGTAGAACTCCGCCAGGTAGCGGGCCTCCAGCAGAATCGTGGCCGTCAGGTTCGGGTGCACGCGCAGCAGCCACACGTAATCGAAAAACTTCCGCATGATCCACGGCACAAAGAGAATGCCAGCGGTGGCGTTACCGGTCCCATCCGCCGTCAGCGCCTCCGCGTTGTTGTCGCGGCTCCGCATCGACGTAAGCGGCGGTGGAGGCGGGAAGTCGCCGCTGGTGTTCGCCATCGTGCCGCTGCCAGGCTTCTGCGTTTCACGGCGGACCAGACGACCGGCGCTGCTGCTGTTCGTGTTGTGGTTGTCATTTGTTACACCAGCTCTACGACGGCGTGCCTCCTCTGCTTCGTGCATCTCTGCTTCGTACATCTGCACCCACCGCGGCTTCTCGCGCTCCATCGACAGGGTGCGATCGCCCTCGCCGTCGCTGACCGTCGCGTTCCCCGCAGAACGGGCGGCGGGCAGCATAAACGGCGTCTCACTCGGCAGCGAGGCGTGGGCCGGCGAGGAACGATTTAGCGACGGCACCGCGGCGGCGGAGAGGGAAATGGCCCCGCCGGGTGTGGCCACGGGCGTCGCCGGCACGTCGTTCTCACCTTCCAGCATCGCCGCCTCCGAGGGCAGCTCCTTGTACAAGCAGCCGCAGCGGCCGCACGCCGGGATGAGCCGGACCGGGTCGGCCGCCTCCATGTACGAGATGCACGACACAAGCGGCGCGCCGTAGTCGAGGTTCAGCGGCGGGAAGAAGAGGTCCGTCTTGCGGCGGGCGATGAAGCCGTGGGTGCGCCAGACGGAGTCCGCCGGGTCCTCGTCGCCCTGGCAGCCGCAGCGGCAGCGGATGTTCTGCCGTGCCGTGGCGTAGCGGCCCCAGCCGGGCTCCAGCAGACGCACCGTGTTCAGAATAAGGTCAATAATCGAGATCAGCAGCCAGCAGCGGTTAATGAAACGGGTGATGGCCCGGCGGTGCATCTCGACGAACGTGAAGGTCGTGAAGCGCTCGGTAGACAGGAGGCAGGCATCACGCAAGAAGCGGCGCAGGCCGGCGGCGAGGTTGCGGATGCCCAGCAGCGTCATCAGCACCGGGTTGAACTGCAACACGCCCTTGCGCAGACGCGCCGGCAGAGCTGCGGCGGCCGGCTGCAGTTCGTTCATCCACGTCGTCATCGCACCGCTGATGCCGCTGGGTCGCACGTGGAAGCTGCTGTTCGCCTCGGAGGACAGGATGCTCATCTCACTCTCATTCAACTCTGCGTTGGCCAGGGCTGCCGATGTGTTCTGCCGCGGCATCGCGGAGAGGGAGGACGACGCGGAGGCGGAGGCCGGCAGAGAGGCGTCCGCGGCGCCGCCATCCGGCATCGCCGGCATCAACTCGAAGGGCGGGCAGCCTTTCTTCGACTTCCGCGACGTGTCCGCCGCCGCCGCCGCCGTCGCGGATTTGATGAAAGCCCCACTCGACACGCTCTCGTCTCCACTGTTGGCGCCGCTTCGGTTGCCAGTGGCTGTCGTTGCTGTTGTCGCTGCCGCAGCTGCAGCCGGCAGGGGTGATGCGTCACCTGCGACGGTGTCGCCCTCGGAGCTGCTGACGACGTGCACGTTCTTGCGCTTTCCACCGGGGCCAACGCCCTTCTCCGTCTTCCCGGACGGCGGTGGAGGGCTCGCGCTCGTCATCGACCGCGGCGGGCTGCCGAAGTGATCGGCGAAGCAGAGCGTTCCCCCGCCACCGAAGCCGAACTCGTCGGATTGACTTGGCGGCACTGTCGGCGCCATCGCAGGCCGCCAGTTGTCCGGCATCGACATCGGCTCGCGCGAGGAGTTCGCCGCCGCCACCGTCAGCATGGAAGAGTTGTCATCGTGCAGCGTGCTGTCCAGCGGCATGCCGAAGCCGTCGTCGCCCATCATACTGTTGTCGATGTCGGTGGTGGAGGAGTGGTTGGTTGTCTGTGGCATTGGCCGCAGCAGCGTCATCCGGCCACCTTCGGCAACGCCACCATCGAGAACATCCAGCGTGGACTGCGTGTTTGGGTTGGTGGGGTTCGTGCCAGCCCCGGTGTAGGTGGACGGCGTCATGCCGGGGAGGTGATCGTGTTCCATCAGCAACGGCATGGTGCCGTGCACGAAGGGTGGCGTCTGCGGGTGGCCCTTTGGGGCCGGGCCGTCCTCCGTCGAGGAGCTCGTTGACGTCTCGATGCCTTTCGCCGTGGTGGGGGACGACTTGTTGCGACCCCTGGACGCATTGCCGCTGTCCGTTTTGCTGTGGTGCTTGTTTGTCTTTGCGGGCTTCGTTGTGCCCGTCGTGTCGATGCTGCCAGAGGCCTCACCTGCTGTGGCGGTGTCGGTGCTCTCCTTGTGATCGGAGGCTGTATCCTCAGCGGCGTTCTTCTTAATGTTGTTGCTGTTGTTCCTCGATGCTGCTGCGTCAGCGTTGACTGTCGCTGCCTGCACCGGGAACGCCTCTTTCACGCTGTGCGGTGACGCCTTTGTCGAGTGCTCCGGCGATGACTTATCCTCGTCCGCCGGGCTGTGCGGAAGGACGGGCTGCGACGGCAGCTGCGCTGCAGACGCGTACTTGGCGGCCCCCGCCGCCCCGTGCGCCGCCCCGAAGCCCATCACGTCCATCGCACGGTGGATCGCGCGGTCGGTGAAGCTGCCGTTCGCCAGGCCGTGGAAAATACCGCTGTTCGCCGCCGTGCCCTGCAGCGCGTGACTGTGTGCTCCGCCGGCCCCTGCACCGCCGCCCGTGGTGGTCGTGCTGCCTCCAAAGCCGGTGCCGCTGTTGTTGCCGCCACGTTCCACCTCGGCGATGTGCGTGAAGGTGTCATCGGCGAGCAGCGCGCGTGGGTACGCGTCTCCCTTGCGGTCCTTCATGCGCTCCTGGATGCGCCAGTCCATCGACATGGAGTCCTGCGACTCCTCGAGGCGGCGCTGCGCCGGGGTGAGCTCCGCGGCTTGGGAGCGGTGCAGCAGCAGGCGCGACATGGCCCGCCCCCACACCGGGGACGCGCCGAGCAGCAGCAGCACCTTCTCCACCCGCGTCACGACGGGCAGCAGGACGGCGCAGGTCTGCCGCGCAATCGCACCCTCGTACTTCATCCACATGCGCTCACACACCGTCTGCACGGTGAAGAAGTTCAGCAAGCCACGACCCATCTTGAAGAGACTTCGGCCGTGGCGAATGGTGTTGTAGTTGCGGTACAGGCGCTCCGCCCACGGACCAGTAAAGACTTGCACCTCCGGCGAGAAGAGCGACGGCATCTTGAGAAAACAGATGATGAGCTGCAGGCTGTACTGCGTCAGCTTGAACATCAGGTCACGCCCGTCCGAGGCGGTGAGGACGTACAGCAGCGTGCTCGGCGGCAGATCGTTCGGGATCAGCACGTTCACATTCGCACCCTCGTAGAAGCCTTCGACGCGCACCTGCACACGATCCTCGTTCGCGTTATCCTCGTCGTTTGACTGCACCTCCTGCATGCTCGCGTAGTCCGGCATGCGCATGTGTAGATCCGTCGGCGAGGCCCCCTGCGGGTAAATGACCGTCACGCCCTTCTGTTGGTGCATCTGCTGCTGCTGCAGCGCCATCAGCTCCTGCATCGTTACGCTGTCACGGCTCACCGTGGCCGGGAAGCCGCCGCCTGGGTAGGCACCGACGGGACTCTGCGTAAACGGCGAAGCGGTCGAGGCAATGTCAATCGTGGAGTCCATGCTGTGCTGGCGGTGCACGAGCGACACCAGCGGATCCTCCCCGCGCCGCTGCAGCAGCGAGGCTAGCTGCGGGGAGGTGCCGATAGGGGCATCGAAGCTGCTGTCGGAGCGGACCCCGCCGCTGCCCGCACCCGCTGCGTGATTGCCTGGACCAGGGCTGCCGCCCTGCAGACGACGGTGCGAAGCGACACGCCGCACACGCAGGCTGCCAGTGGAGGGGCTCAGCTGCGCGTAGCCCGGCGCCACGGACCCGGAGACCCGTGTGGAGACATTCGCGATGCTGCTGTTGTTGTTGACGCTGATGCTGACACTGTTGTTGTTGACACTGACGTTGTTGTTCGGTGGAGGGCTCGCGAGGTGCGGCCGGAAGGGCACCGCACGGTCGCCGGATGTGCGGTCCATCGCTGACACGTCCTGTGATTGTTATCGGTTAAATTTTTTTTTTATTTCACAAGTGTGTGCACAAAACACAGACACGTGAGCTTGCTTAACACGATACACTTAGGTCAACCAGAAACGAAGAAAAGAAAGGGGTGGAAGCAGGGTGTTAGATGTTCTAACTTTGGCTGTTTTGATATGAACACTAGGTGGTTTGAGAGAACAGACAAACGAAAAAAGATCAACCAAGATACAAATTAACAACAACAACAAAAAGGATTAAGATAGTAAGTATGAAAAACCAAGAACACTGTTCGTCTACTTCAACTGGTTTTTCTTAGAAAACAGATTACAGAGTAATACAAAACAAAAAGTCTTTCACTGCTATCGTTGCAGCGGCGAATTGGAAGAGAAAGATGCAGTGATTGAGGCAGCTGGCTTTGGGTGTGTTTGTGTGTGTGTGAGTGTGCCGTGCGTGTATACAACGGCAAGAACTTCTGGGTTTCAACAAGTTGTATTCTTTGGATGAAGAACTCAAACCAACAAACACAATGATGAAAGATGTACACTTTGCCCAACGAACAGAACACAGAAGCCACGAGAATTTTTTATTTTTTTGTGTGTGTGTCGATCCGCAGGAAGCGGTGTTGAGTTGTATATGCTCAACTACTACTCGCCAAGAGAGGTTTGCGGAGAAGCACAGCAGCAGGCTCGCCAGGAAAAAGGAGCAGGAATGCAAGCACGCGGCACGCACTGCGTACGAAAAGCAACTACACACACGCACCAAGGAAAAACAAACAAACTGTTCTGCTATGCGAAGAAGAAAACAAAGCGAGAGTTGAGGCAGAAAAGAAGCGCGCAGGAGTGATAGGAAGAAAAAAAAAAGGCCAACCGCGTTCAAAAATTGAGGTGGATGTATTCTCTAGTGGACAGGTGCAAGGAGCTTCGCACAGGACAACACGCACCTACGCTGCCGCACAAAAGAAAAGAAGACACGCCTCACCGACAGCTTGCCAAGAAAAGTGCATTGTTCAGCAGACATGGCACCGTTGCGGAAGTCCCGCAGAAGTTGAGGAATTCAGCCGAGAAGAGCATCTAGCCATTGTGGAGAGACTCTCAGAGCAAGGCTTTTGCCTCCCGCCTTTGCTTCGCATAGCCGTCATTGTTTCTTTTCGCTTTTTACTTTAGTGAGAATAAAGCTAGAGCACATGCTTGTGCCGTTTAGTTGAATTTGAGAATAACAACGACAACAACAACAACAACAAGCACGCCAACAGCGGTGCTTCACGTCATTCAAGGCAACATCTGTGCAGGCAGCGCTAGCCAAGAGCCATTCCTCGCCTCTCCCACGCACAGCCTTCGAAACAGGCACTTCCACGCACACAGCATTGCGTGCGCCGATCAGCATAGAAGAAAAACACACACACACACAAAGAAGAGGAAACTCAAAGTAGAAAAGTCCCAACTGGGTGTGGCGATCAAAGACAAGATAATATGTGACGAGGAAGGAAGAAATCCGTAAGCTTCCACTCTTTCAACTGCGTTTTGCAGCATCGAAAGAAAAACAACAACACCAAGAACAACACCAAATAGGCACAGAAGACACCACCGAGGAGAAAGGGGAAAACAACAACAACAAAAAGAACAGTAGCAACCACGACATATTAAACAGTAGTGGCGGCGTACTCAATCGCGTTGGCAGCCTCGCTGCGGCGGCGCTGCGCCTGCGTGGTCGGCTCGTAGGAGGGAAACTTCTCCTCGCGCACGCGGTCGTCCTTCAGACTCGTGACGTACAGCCAGCCCAGCCCAAACCGCTCATTGTCGTGGGCGTCCACCGCCATGTTTACCGCCACCAGCAGCAGGAGAGGGCCGAGGAACTCCAGGTAGGTCTGCCCAACGTGCGTCGCGTACGTCTTCGTGAAGCCCCACAGCTTGTGCAGGGTGCTGTCGGCTTCCTTGTCCGCACCACCTTTAATGAACATCATCGTTGCGAGGGCAGAAAAAAGAAAGGGGAGGGGGAGTGTGCGTGTACCTATGTGCGTGTGTGTGGGTTCGCGAACGAATCGGAAGAGCGTGAGATGGTCAGCGAGAAGGGTCGGTTGGAACGGACTTGACGAGCGACTGTGAAGATCCTCGTGGTGGTGAGAAGTAGAGTTGTCGACAAAGAAAGAGGAGTGAAAGGGGAGAAAGCAAAGAGCGAGTTGCGTGTGAGCGCTGCAAAGCTAAACCGCGTTTCCAGAGCTAGAAAGAGAGAGAGAGAGAGAAAACAAACCCGAGATCAACGTTGATGTGCACTTGGCTCACCGTACAAAACTCATTGTACAGCCTTCACTTTACGGGAATGGAAGGAAAAGCACAGGGAAGCTCGAACGTCCGTTGCTGCCGGGGTCTACGAAAGCTCGCCTTCTGCTTTGCTATGACGCAGCGCACAAGTCAGAGTTTAGCAGTCGCATTACTTCGTTTTTTCTGTTTCAAAAGAAAAAGGACTTCTCTTTTTTTTCTCATCCTCAGTTTTGTTAATACGCATGATTTAGAAAAGGGGGAAAAGAAACGGATTGATACCATAACGACTAGGGTAAACAACAACACCTTAGCATTTGCGACAGCGTACCTTACACCTGCGACGCACAGCACCGCGTGGCCGTCGAGTTACGTCGCAGCGCACACACCATTCACCAAAAAAAAAAGAAGAAGAAGAACAGAACAAGGCAACCGCTCCATCTCGTCCACAACCACACAACGCAGAGAGAGAGAGAGAGAGAGAACGCTGCGCCGGCGCCTTCACTCTCTTTCTCTCCTATTTTCCTCAATCAGCGTCGCTATAATTAGCCCGCACAATGCGGTGGATCTGCGACGGCATCAACTCGCTGTCGTTCGTCACGAACAGCGTGATCAGCTCCGGTGGCACGTACTCCGTCACCGGAGCGTGGATCGTCAACCCACGTCCGCTATCCGCCACCGGCACTCCAAACGGTGAAGGCCAGACGTCCTCCGGGGAGCCGTAGGTGGACCACGGCATCTCCTGCGCACCAGACCGCGCAATGCGGACGAGCCGCGTGCAGAGCTGATCACTCGGGTAGTACGGGGACATCTTTAATGTCGTCGTCACGACCAGCACCGGGACGGCAAAGTGCCGCGCCGCAGCGCACAGCACGTGCGTGCCGATGGCGGTCAACATACCGCCGTTGGCCAACACGTTCTCTGCCCCGACGAGCACCTTCGTGCACATGCTCATCACGACGTAGGCCGAGCTGTCCGGCAGCAGCTGGGCATGAATCTTTTCACTGATAAGAGCCTCCGCGAACTCCCGCGTCGCCTCCTGTGGCTGCGGTGCACCCTCCAGGATGAGCACTTTAAAGCGCTGCCCAGCCCGCGCCGCCTCGAGTAGGTAGCGGCGGATAGAGTGGCTGCAGCCGAGCGTGATGATCGTGTCGGAAGAGTGCAGCTGCCGCGGCGCACGGCGGCACAGCTCCTCCGTCATCCCTTCCAGCTCCCGCTTCAACTCATCGATCGCGTCGAGGGCGTCGATGTAGAAGTTCTCCATGCGCACCGGGAACTCAATGACGCTGTCTTCCTCCTGCACCTGCTCTCGCCGGCTCGGTGCCCGCTTCAGCACCTGCCGACCGGGTATCTCCATCGCCACGATGGAGCCGGCGCGCTGCAGCAGAGGGCTGCTGAATTCATTCGCCATCGAGGCGCTGTGCTGCTGCTGCTGGAAGGCTGACGTCTCACCGCCCTCCGCAAACCGCACGGACAGCCCACGGCGCGGGTACTGCGGATCAGCCGAGTACGCGTTCTTCTTCAGCGCCGCGGAGGCCGGCTTCATTCCACGCGGCGGCAGCGCGTGCTTCGCCGTCGGAGAAGGCTCGTCGTTGTCATCATCATCGGTGCCACTGCTGGCACTGGTGCTGGTGCTGCTGCTGCTACTGTCATCGTCGTCCTCCTCATCCTCCTCCGACTGCAGCTCTTCGAGAATGGCCTTCGCATCCAGCTCGAGTTCCGCGTCTGTTGCCTTGTTGCTTGCCGCGGACTCGCGGACGATGGACAACACACGTCGCGTGACGTTCATCAAGAAGAGGGTGGCGAACTGCGCACGCAGCAGTGAGTCGCCCGTGCGGGCCACTAAGATGAGCAGCCGTCGCACCTGCAGACTGGCCACCTCGGCCGCTGGATAGCCGGCCTTCAGCAGCTGGACGGTTCTGCTGTGCGGGTCCTCCTCCATGCTCTGGAAGAGGCGGACGATGGAGGCCATCATCTCAGCCATCTTCACCGCGGCCGCAGTGGAGAGACTCTCCTCGGCGCTGTGCGCACCAGCCAAGCGGCCGCGCTTCAAGTCGGTGATGAAGGCTTCGGCAAGGTTGCTGACTTGGTTCAGCAGCGCCTCCGACTCCTCTGCCATGGTGCTCGTCATGTTTAAGAGGTGCTACGCACTCAAACACTTTTTTGTTTTACTCTGGTAGGTAAAGAAGCAAACAACTGATCGGTGTCCGTCAGTCACGTCAAACTGTGTGCTGCAGCAACACACGAGTGATATGAAGTTGTGCTCGTCACTGGGCGTGCCATCCATTGCAAAGAGCGTAACATGCAAAACAGAAGTGGAAGGAAGGAGGGGGAGGGTAGGGGAGCATTGCAAGCGGAGAACTCAGAAAAAAGCAAAAAAGAGATGAGCAACAAAACCTAAAAGAAGCAGCTTTTTTTTTCCAAATCCTGCTTTGTCTTGTAAAGAAAGGATAAAGGGGTGTTTTGGTGCGCACGACATCTGAGGGGTGCTCCTGCAACTTTTCTTGGAAACGAACACTGTCAAGGGGATTTGTTTCATCAAGGAGAAAGGCATCTGTCCCTTCTCAACGACTGCTACACTGCACAAAGCGCATTTGGTTTCCCTTTCTGCCTAGTGAAGGTTTTTTTTTAGGAATGATTTGCATTCAATGAAAGTCTATTACGATGAATGATTTGTGTTCGCAAAGAAAAGAAGAACAGCGACAACGACGACGTCCACATCTATGGAAGTTGAAAAAAAGAACCGAAGTGGAAGTGGAGAGTGGTCTAATCTAATGGAAAAAGAAAGAAGAAGAGAATTACGAACAAGTACAGCAACAGGGGCAAAAGGAACACGCCACATAGGTTTGAAATGATAAAACGCTTTTGAATTCTATGAAATCATCAAGAGAAGCCCCACAAAGCAGAGTCTCCGTGTACAGCAGCAACAACAACGAAAAGGCTGAACGAAACAAGCAAAGAGAGAAAAAGAGACAGCCGAGACTGTCAGCCCCCAATTCTATATCAACACACGCACACAAGGACGACAGAAGCAGACTGCAGGTTACACAGAGAGGTGAAGGAGAAAAGAAAGCAGAAGAGCGCTATTCATTCTGGGAAGCAAATAAAAGATACAAACCCTCTTTTTCTTTCTTTCATTTGTGCCGCGCTTCCTCCTCCGCGTCTCGCCTCCGCCGCTCCTGGATCATTTCTGACATCTTCTTCACCTCGTCACGCCGCAGCGGGTCCTCCCTGTCATCTTCTGCGGCTGCCGCCGCTGCTGCAGCACTCGCACCGCTGCGTGCGTTTCCAGTGAAGTTCGGCTTTGCAGAAGACCGCCGACGCCGCGTCATCAGCCCCGTCGCCTCTTCTTCCTCACTGCCCCCACCTGCCCCTGCGGCAAAGGGGCTGCCGTTGGCGTCGATGGCGTCGCCTGCGTTGACGCGGCCCGCTGAGCCACCACTCGACGGCCGATCGTCGGAGAAGTCGTCCGATGCGTCGAGGTCGAAGTCCAACACGCGGCCACCAGGCGGAGGCAGCGCCGCCACCGTCGCCAGCTGCGCGCGTCGTCGTCGTCGTCGTCCAGCCCTTCGATAAAGCCAGCCCCCGCGCCAGCCGACGAGCGGCGCTTCCGCTGCATCTTGAACGCATTCGGCACCCCATCGGGCGATCCGGTCAACGAGTTGGCCGGCTGCTCCGCCGCGCTCAGCAGCGCACGGGCGGCGCTGGAGGAGATGCCGGCGACGTCCGCGGAGTACTGCGCACGACGTGCGCCACCACCGCCGCTGCGGAGGCCGCCATCGATGCCGCTGAGGCCACCGCCACCGCCGCGCTCGTGTGCCAGCGGAACCCGGCGGTTGTTCGCCGGCACGACAAGTTGCGTGGAGGACACCACAGGGATGCCTCCGCCACCAGAGCTATTGTTGCTGGTTTTGTGGTCCCAAGGTGCGGCGGAGGCGCTAGAGGAGGAGGAGGCAGCTGCTGCGTTGTGCGTCGTCAGCGCGCTGCGAGGGGCTGCATCGCTCGCCAGGGCCAACAGCTTCTGTGCCAGCACGGCGGAGTGCAG
>AUXI01000173.1:0-35571 GCA_000482105.1 Crithidia acanthocephali | reverse complement strand
TCTTCCTTTCGTCCCTCTGAAGTTGTAATTATAGTCTGGACTGCTCATTTTCTCCTTCTCTCGTTTGGAGTGGTTTCTCTCTTCTTCTTCTTTTTTTCCCCTTCCCAGTTTCCTATTTTTAAGTGCGCGCGTTAGCTTCGTTTTGCTGTAGTCCACTTTCACATTCTCTCCTCCTGGATAGTGGTCCTTTACGTTTTATTTTATTTTCTTTTTCGACGTTTTGCTAGTCTGAACTCTTCAGCCTTTTATCTCCGCCGCCCAGAAGCAATCACTCATCAGTTTTCTGGCGCAAACGAAGAGACAACAAGCCTGTACCAAACACAACAAAGGTGAAAAGGCGCAGTTCGCAAACACTAGCTCCCGCGGCAAACTTTTACATAAGTATATTTATATATCCATATCTCAGCCTTTTATGTAAAGATCCTTTCTTCCCCACGTTTTTACATTTTTACTCTTTCTCTCATTTGCTACACGATCTGCCTTAGTCTTTTCCCCTTTCTTGTTGCATAGGAGGTCGCAGTGTCGATATTACATATATATATATATATATATATATACATTAATACAAAACAGTTTTTTTCCGCACCACAAAAAAGTGTTTGTAGATAGTTTGCGCTACTTTTCTCTCAGTTTATTTCTTTTGTTTTCTTATTTCACTCTCCTGGTCTTACACTTGTTTCCATCGCTACAGCTATTTGTCGGTGCGAGGTGTGATTCTTCCTCCCAGCCGATTCGATTGAAACAGCAACAAAACGAAGAGAGAATAATCACGGCTGTCAAAAGAGCTTTTTTCCCCTAAAAATCACTGTCACAGTTGAGACCTTCCTTCTTTTTTCTTCTGTTTCGGATTAGGCAAAGTAAACGATACTACGCCCGTAAAAGTAGTGATTACTGAAACTGCGGTTCTTTCCCTCTTTCCCTTTTTCCATCTCTTGTTTGTGCTCATTTAAAGATCGATATAATTACTTAAAAAACAACAACGGGTTTTTACCAATACATACAAAAGCGCTGTCTTTTCCCTTTTCTTCTTCTCATTGTTGCGATCGTCAATTGCGTTTTCACCCTTTTGTTTTCCTGCGTTTCTCTCGACGTGTGGTTTTCCATCGGTTTCACATCGACCGCAACTGTTTCTTCTTATTGTTACCATTATTTTTCAAGTCTCTTCTTTTTCATCCACAAGTGTCTGGTGCAGTGAAACGCAACAACTGGCAGTCGGAGTGATTTCTGTTGTGACCCTCCGTACTGTCCCATCTCTTCCACTTTAAGAGAGAAAAAAAAAAGTAAGTAGTCTCAGCCCTTTCGCACACGCAAACAAGCAAAAAGCGAAGTTTTTTTTTTCTACAAATCGCGGCTTCGGTGAGACGAGGTTGCATTTCTCATTTTCAATACAGCTGTTGCTCCTTTTCATTGTCTTTTGTCGTTGACAACCTTTTGCTTCACGCACTAACGTGACAAACAGAAAAACCAGGAGCGCCACACGTAGCGTCGTTCTCATCGCTTTTTACCTTCACCGCAGTTTCTTTCTTTCCTCTACCGAGCTTCTGTAAAAGCTGCGTTGTTCCCGAACACTGCTTTTTTTTTCTCTTGCTATTTTCATCCGTCTATTTTTATTATTATTATTGTTTTCTTCTCCTTTGTTTTCACACTCTCTTTTTCTTGAATTGCGAAACACTCATTTGGTACTATTCTTTCTCTCTCCTTCATTCTCTCACTGAAAGGTTTCGACTTTGCTTGTGCGTAGTTTTGACGTAAACAACATTACTTGAAAGGCAGAGTGCGCTACTCTATTTAGCCTTTCCAGCGGCCAACGCAGTTTTTTTTTTTGGTCGAAGTTTCTTTTCGTGATTGAAACATTGGGACCTTTCCCCCTCTTTTCGGTGAACCGAGTGATAAACGCTCTAGTTCGTTCTTTCGAAAAAAAAAAACCTTTTGGAGCACACCTTTTCTTCTTTCTCTAGTTGCCTTTTTTCGTAGGGCAAACAGTGCTTTTGTAGGAATTCAAAACACCTTTTTTTTTGCGTGATTGAAAGACTGAAACGAAACAGTGTAGCTCAAGCAAGCAGCAAATTGATCGTTTCTCCTCTGGAGCTCACAAGTCTTCTGCAATTGTGGCACATCAATAGCCTTCTGACTCTTTTTCTTTATCTACGCCGTTGCTATCACTAAGTCTTTGCTTTCTGAACGTGCGTCTAAACGTCTCATTGCCTTCTGTTGTTTCTCTGAAGCAATAGCTGACTCTTGCATTTTCCACTGTCGTTTCCATCTCTGTCTTCAAAAAAGAAAGATAAACAGCGTTTAACGGTGGTTTGGCTTCCAGTGAGCTCCACTTTTTTTTCTTTGTCCTTCTTTTTTTCTGTCAACTCTTACTTGTTCACTATAACTGTTAAGGGCTCTCCCTTATTTCCGTTCTCCTTAAAACTCCTGTGTGTTTCTTTTCTATTGTTTTTCCTTTTTCCTCATTGAACTGACTTGTTTCAGAGTTCTCTGTCTTGCGCTTTAAAATCAATTGTGTTTTTCGTTTCTCCTTGTGTTGAGCATATCCTTTCTTTTCTTTTTTTTCACAGTTCTGTCAAGTGGTTCATCCTCTTTTTGGTGTCTTTCACTCCGAAACGCGGACCATCTGAGCAAGTAGAAGCTTACCTTTTTTTCTCCTTTGTTTTACACCTCAGCGTATACAATTCAGCTAGAAAAACTGCACGATGAGTTGGTGGAACGACCTTTCAACGCACCGCAACGCGTCCGCGAGCGGCTTTGACGGCGCGCCACGACACGCCTCAGCTGCCGCCTTCGCCTCGCCGCGTGAGCGCCGCCCGGCCTCCCCGGAGCACCACGGCTGCGCTGTCAACACCGGCGTCGCCAGCAGCTTCCACCTCAGCAGCGGCATTGCCTCGGAGGACACGACGTGGGGCACGTCCACGACACAGAGCGACCCGACCTCGCTGTGGCAGACTGCCACCAGCGCCGGCATCTCCGACCAGCTCGGCCTGTCGGCGAACTCCCCGGTTTGGGGACCGCAGCAGGCGCTGCAGCGCGCCACTGCCTCCCCGCCACCGCGGGGTGTTGACGCCTTCGCGGGCAAAAGCATGTTGGGTGACGCCGTGCGGCCGATCTCAGTCAAGGCGAGCCGCAGCAGCTTCAGCGACAGCGCCGCGGTGAACGGCGTCTCAGCCCCCAACGTCAACGCGGCTGGCGGGCCGTCGCCGCGCGCCGGCGGTGACGGCTGTCACGCCGTCAAGGACCGCCTGCCGCACACCGTGGCTGACCCGACGGGCAGCAGCGGTGGTGGGATGGCGGAGTCGGGCAACGACAACAGCGACGACAACGCCGACCAGGGCAGCGAGGACAGCGGTGACGTGTCCCTCTACGACGACGTCGATCTCGGCACCATCTCCAGCCTCATTGCCTCCCTGCAGGTCCACAACGCTCAACCCGATGTGGAGAAGGAGGCGGCCCACACGCTGCGGTCGAACCAGGGCGGGGAGACGAATCGCTTCGTGACACCGACCCCCACACCGGAGCTGCCGCTTGCCGCGCCGGTTATCACCGTCGACCCCGCAACGGCGACGCGGTCGCGGACTCTCTTCGCTGACCACAGCGACAGCAACAACAACAGCAACAACGAAGACCGCAGCTCCGCCGCCTGCGGCTCACCCTTCGCCCCGGCGGTGGCCAAGACGGGCGGCGACACGGCGAACATCGCCCCACTGCATCTCACGCCGTCCATGCTGGAGGGGCTGCTGGCCAACTTCCAGACGGCGCTGAAGGGCCGCTCCGGTGAGGTGTCGACAACGTCGCCGATGCCGCAGGTGGCGGACACGGAGTTGCTGCACTCGGACCGCTACGGCTCGTCAGACGCGCAGGAGGACTTCGTGGGCGGTGCGGGCACCGCGGCGAGCGACGGCGTCGGCCTCGCTGGCCGTGGCAGCCCGCTCATGCGCAGCCGCGTCACCTCCGTCGTGGCGCATCAGCTGAACTTCGACGGCAACCTGCGCGGGATGCCGGTGCAGGACTTCCGCCGCGGTGTGGCGACGAGCGTCGGCAGCAGCTGCTCCGACCCTCCTACGCCGATTCGCCAGCGCGGCACCTCGGCGCCGGCCCGCGGGACGCACTCCCACCACACTCATCAGCCACCACCGGGCCAGCCGCCGCACGCGCGAGCTGCCTCGCCTGACTCCAACGTCGACCGCTTCTTCTCCCAAGCAACGCCGCCGGTGACGAGCTTTGCCCTCGTGCACCACCTCGCCTCCGGCTCCACGGTCGATGAGAACGGGGCGGCCTCGCACCAACACGTCCGCACGGAGAGTGAGATTTCGCTGCCGGCGGCCGCCTCGACCTACACCAGCAGCGGTGCCCTGCACCAGCACGTCGACGAGCGCGGCTGCATCACCGTCGTCGACCCGCAGCGCCGCAAGCTGCACGTGCCGCTGTCGGCCATCCAAACCACCAAGGCCCTCAACGGCCGGCTGAAGACGCCGTCGCTGTGTCTGCTCTTCCAATCCGGCCGCTGCCGTCAGGGTGACAACTGCTACCAGGTCCACGTCGACCCCGCCACGGTGGACCGGCTGCGCGCGGATGTGGAGGCGATGCCGTGCTGCTGCCTCCTGCACGGGGACTGCAACTGCCACCTCGTCGACCCGACCGTTTACGAGGGCCGCTCTCTGTGCATTGCTGGGCAGTTTAACGTACCACTGTCGCGCGTCGCCTACACCACGGGACTACAGCGGGTGCTGCAGGAGGAGGCGACGTCGGTGGCGGTCAACCCGTCCGTGCTGTGCCGTCTGCACGGCCAAGCCGGTGGGTGCCGCTTTGGCGCTGACTGCAAGTTCATCCACGTCTGCTGCAGCATCCTGAAGAACGAGCTGGCGCAGCTGATGTCGAGCGCCGCCACCGCCGCCGCCGCTTCCACCACGACCGCACCGGGTACGCAGCAAACGCAGATGTCTCAACCGCAGCAGCCACCACATTTACAGCAGCAGCAGATGCCGCCGCAGCGCCTTGGATCGAGTGCGCCGGGCTCGCCGTCGACGTTTATGCACGGCCACTCGATGAGCGGCGTCATGAACTTCTCCCTCTCCACCAACAACCCAGGCATGTTGCCCGCCGCCGTGATGCCACGGCAGATGGTGCCGCTGCCGGTCGGTCCCGCCATCGTGCCCACCACCGGCGATCTGTCGCTGTCCCCACCGCTACCAATGCAGGCTGCACGTCCGCTGCCGAGTATCGGATCACCGATGCTGCAGGAGCTGCAACAGAGCACCAGCGGCCACCTCATGGGCTCGCCCGGTGCGGGGTCAAACGGCGGGGGGCTGTACAACCGCAACTTCGTCTCGACCCCGCGGCAGCACGATGCCGGCAACAATCTCAGCAACAACAACAACAATAGCAGCTCTCTCGTCTCCTCCGCAAATTTCTCCCCTACGCAGCTTTCACAGGCCGCGCCGGCGTTGGCGCCGAGCTTCAGCGGCTCCGCGGTGATGAGCAGCGGTGCGCCGGCGTCGTTTAACGGCGGGGCTGCGTTGCAGATGCAGCCGTCGGGTCCGCTCTTTACGGTGACGACAGTGCAGCAGGCCCGCACCTCACCTGCGCAGTCGCCCGCCGCCCGCCCTGCCCCGCCTCCGCCGCTGCTCCAACAACATCAACAGCAGCAGCAACAGCAGTTGGCGTCGGGGTCGATGCCCGGGTCTCCGCAGCTCGGCTACCACCTGCGCACCTACAGTGCACAGAGCGCCGGACCAGCACCACACCACCCCTACCCGAACTCGTCTGGCATGACGCACACGCCAAACCGCAGCGGGGCCGGCTCGCCGATGAACGCGGGACTTCCAGCAGCGCGCAGCCTGCCAAACATCTGCGGCAACGTCAGTGGCGGCGGCTCCTTCGCTGGACCGGGCGGCTGGTCAAGCGGCTTTTCGTCACCGGCGCAGCGGCAGCTGCCACGGCAGACGACGCCGCCGCAATCGCAGCCGCCACCCCAACATCACCATCAGCACTCCACGTCGCAGCAGTTCTACGTGCAGCAGATCAACCAGGACGGGACAGTGTCTTTTGTCCCGGTGAACATGGTGGCAAACCTCGGTGGGTAGAAGGAAACGCCGAGGTCGATGAGGCGCTTGTGTGTGTGTGTGTGTTGAAATGCGCTTTCTTTTTTTCCCCCTTTTTTAGTTGTCATTCACTGATGTACATCTAGCTTATCTTGGAGTTGTATCACAGGTATGCAGATGCTTTCCGAAACAGGGAAGCCGTGACCAAAAAGGTCTTTTTGTTCTTCGTTTGTGATTTTAGAAAAACAGGGCATGCGGTCACGCATGAAGTGGCGCGGCCTTTTTCTTTCGTTCGTCTGAACCGCAGCTGCATTCGCTGGGGAATGCAGTACCAGCCGTTCAATAAAAAACTCGTGTGTGGTTTCTTGTGCCGTGATCGAGTGCAACGTGGCTTTTGCCACTTTGTTGCCAGGGCAACATAAACCGCCATAGCTGACACACGCACGCACACCTTTAATAGTTCAACACCACTTTTTGAATAATAGTTTTATTATTAATATTATTATTATTATTTGCTCTCCTCTTGCAGCCGTCTTTTCGAGCACTCTCTTTTTTTCCCCTTTTCAATGTCGCTCTTTCGTTGCTGTTCGTCGGAGACAGCTTTGTTTCTTTGCTTACTTTTGTTTAGTTTCCTTACTCCATATGCTATATTGATTCTCTTCTCTTTTGCACCCCTTTGCTTTCCAGTCTTTTCCCCTTTTCCCTCTTTTCCAACTGGAAGTGCGTCCTTTTTTTTATTTTTATTTTCAGTTGTTGTTAGGCTTCTCGCTAGTGTTGTGCTGGCAGTGCTTGATCGAGATTGCCGTTCTCGACGTGTTTGTTTCTCTCGCCTGGACACATTACAGGAGTGCTGTGAGCGAAGTTGTGTGCACAGTTCGCCAGCTGACTTGCCTCTTTTTTTTTTCCCACATCACCACCGTTTCTATTCGTCGTTCTGTTATTTACGTTGAGATCACTGCACTATTACCACTTTTACTACCTCTGCAGGCAGCAACTACAGTAGAACACTCGCGTTTTGTTTCATTTCTTTGCTTGCCTGTCTGCCTCTGCTCGTGACGGACAAGCATTGTACAACAAAACATGTTCGTCTTTCTGCTGTTTTTTTTCCATTTCGTCTTCGCGTGGCTTGTTTTCCCCTATTTTTACTTTTACTTTTTCATCTTCCCTTCTCTCTTGATCCTTCTTCTCACCTTTTTCTCTCTCTGTTTTCTCATCTCCTTTTTTTTTTTTGCGTGTGTGTCCTGCCATTACCACTGACGTGGTTCCTTTTCTCATTGAAATTGCTTCTCTCTCGCTCATAATTTATTGCTTTTTTTTCTTTTTTTTCTCATAGATGTGGTCACAGAGACTCGAAGCTCACCAAAGGTCACTACCACGAGTTTTTCGTCGTTGCGATAGAGTGGAAAAACCTAGAGAATCGTGTAACGCGGAGCTTTCTTTGTTTGATGTAAAGCGCAGCGTGTACTGGAGCCAACAAAGCGCTTCATGAATTTCTCTTTTCTGCGAGTTTCTGCACCGGTATCCGGTGTGTGTGTCTATGCTGTTCTTCGGTGAAAGCATCTTCACGCAAGAATCCGGTGCACAGGGGGGGGGGGGTGGTATCTCTTCCTTATGGAAGCTACTTTGCTTTTGCTGTTCTGCATGATCTGGCAACGGCACACTTTCTCTTTCTGCTCTGCTTTCTTACATTCTCGTCTGTCTTTTCCTGGTAAACCATTCTTCATTTACCGTCCAACCTGCAACACACCATGTACACGTACACAGTTAACAAAGATCTTGACTAACCATCAACTATAGCCTCTTCATTATCACTTCCACTATCTTTACACTTTTAGTTTAGCTTTTATTTCTTTTTCTAGTCTTTTCTTCTTCTCTCTCACAGCTTCTTTGTTTCGCTCATCTTTCCCTTTTCTTTTTCACTTCAGAAAAGATTCCCGCGCACAAGAAGATACTAACTATTGTTGTTTTGATTATATACTCACTTTTCTTCTTTCCTCATATTTACAAACGTTTTTTTTCTCGCTTTTTCCTCTCTACCTTAAAAAAAAAACACGCATTAACCAAAACACAGTAGACTCGACGCTTCCCGTCTTTGCCTCTACTGTAACTAGCTTACTTCCACCATTACCTCTCTCTTTCTTCATTTTCCTTTTTGTGTTTATTCACCACTGTTGCGTAGACGTATAGCTACTGCAGAGTCGAGCCTCGTTCTCACACACATACACGCACCACCCACAGACACCCCTTTTCACTTTCACTCCACCTTTTATTATTATTGCTTTCTACACCTCTCCTCTTCTTGTCCCCGTCACGATGCCTCGCTCCATGACTGGCAAGGGCCGTCACGTTTCCTACAACGCGGACGGCGAACTGTGCATGACGGTGGTGGACCCCGTGACGCGCAAGCTGCTCATCCCCACGCAGTACATCTTCGACACCCGTGCGCAGCAGCGCGGCACTCTGCCCTCGCTCTGCCAGCTCTTCCTCTCCGGCCGCTGCCGCCAGGGTCAGGGCTGCTACCAGGTGCACGCCGACTGGGAGGCGGTGCAGCGGCTGCGTGCGCAGGTCGACAGCCTCCCCTGCTGCTGCCCTGGCCACGGCGACAAGGACCACCTTGGTGTGATGGACGGCGCTCCGCTGCGCGACGCACTCCACACCGGCAACGGCGCCACGCACCACCACAACCATGCCAACGCGGCCGCGAACGACGCGGCAGCGGCGGCGGCGGCGGAGTCGACGGTGTCGGCGCGCGACGTCGTCGTCTTCGTCCCGGGCTGCTCCACTTACGAGGGCAGCTACGTGCCGCTGGAGCGCATCAGCTACACGATCGGCCTGCGCCGCCTGCTGGAGGACCAGCACGTGCTGGCCGCCTCGCCGAGTGCCAGCGTCAGCTTGCTGAACCCCGAAACGGGCTTCCCGGAGGACAAGGTGGTGGCCGACGCCTCGGCTTCCACGGTTTGCCGCCTGCACGCGATGGACCGCTGCCGCTACGCCGAGGAGTGCAAGTTCCTCCACCTGTGCAAGGAGCTGACGGCCGCCGACCCGCAGCTGACGGCGTCGCCCGCGGCCACCGCGGCCGACTGCGCCGCCAACGTGCCGGAGTGCTCCTTCGACGCCAGCGTCACGAGCGCCGGCATGAGTGCAACGACAGGGATGGGGGCCTCCGCCACTTCCATGGACCGGCGCGGCAAGAACGCGCACAGTGCGTCGATGAATGGGGGCCGGCAGTCCGTCTTCACCTCCATCAGCATGCAGCAGCAGCAGCAGCAGCAGCAGCCGCCACAGCACTCCTCGCTCGGTATCAGCGGCAGCGGCGGCAACAGCCTCGCGGGCCGCCCGCTGCTCGTGCCGCAGCGCGAGGAGGGGAGCACCGGGGCCGGCGCCGCCATTACCGCCGCGCAGGGCACGCCGGTGCCGTTTCTGGCAAAAAGTCTGCCCAGCTACCACGCGGCAACGAACACCGCCACCGCTTCGCTGCCTAACAACGCGTCAGGGCAGCCGTGCGACAACTTCCTCTGCGGCCCGGCCCTGCCGATGGCCGCCAGTGTCGGCAGCTTCACCGGCAACAACAGCTACACCTCCCCAACGGCGATGGCGAACGCGTACGCGCCGGGCAGCAACGGCCGCATCCGCGTCGCACTCAGCCTGCCCGCCGTGAACTCCTTCTCCTATGTGAACACCGCCGCGGGGGCCGGGCTGGAGACGTCGAACAGCTCCGACAAGACGTCCACACCAAACGAGGAGACGCTGGCGGCGATGGGCGGCGGCGTTGGTGCCGGTCCGCAGGCGCACTCGCTCGGCCAGTGCGGCATGACGCGGTCGATGCCACAGGGCTACGGTGCCTCATCGAACCCCTCGCGGTGGCACCACAACCCGTACGGCTCCTCTCTCTCCAAGTGCGAGGTGCCGAACGCCGGCAGCTACGGCAGCTGCTCCTACAGCAACGGTCACCCGAGCTCTAGTGGTCTCTTCGCTGCCATGACGCGTTGAGGGAAGAAGAAGAACGCTGCCGTGCTTTGCTGTCTCTTCCTGTGTGTGTCCGTCGTGACTCACGCTTGCTGATTCCGGGGTTTCTTTCCTTCATCGCTTCTCTTTGCCCATGACTCTCGTCGAGCGTGAGGCAAAGATTGCTTTTTTGGGTGTCTCGAGTACAGCTCAGAGTTTATGTATTTTTGCTTGTTCACTTTTCTCTCTTCTGCACCTGCTCTTGTGATCTGCCCGCTTTTTTTTTTTCCCCCGCGGGCAGCGGAGTATAAAAAACGACCGTTCCATCGTACGTTTTCCGTTGTGCCTGCGTGTCTGTCTAGTTCTCCTTTGTTTTCACTTGTTTTCGCATTGCTTCCGACTCGTCACCGGCATCTCTACAAGAGACGATGTGGTCCTGAAGCAGCAAAAAAAAAAAAGACCTAGAGAGTGAACACAAGCGCGCCACACGGCTTTTCTCTTTTGGTTGGGAACAGCGTAGATACACAAACTCATTAAGTCAGATTACACGTTGGCTTTTTTCCTTGTTTGAGTATAACTATCCCGTTTCCCGTTTCTTTCTGTTTACTCCATTCTTTTCGCTTGTTCTTCTTCTGCTCCTGTGGACCAAGAAAAGAAAGAAAAGGTCACGTTCACTTCTTAAACAAAACGGCTCCCTCTCTTTCCTTCTTCGGCTTTAAAGAAAAACAACCAGAGGTCTCTTTGTTATCAGTTTCAGTGCTTTTTTCTCTCGGTTGCAAAGGGTGTTCATAAAAATATAGATAAGAAACCGTAAAGCTCTTTTTCCCCTAGCTTTTTTCTTTTCTGAAATTTCCTGCCTTGTTTACACGGCTAGATGCGTGTATTCTACCAGCGCAGGTGTTCCTTTCTCTTTTTGTTCTTTTTTTTACGCATCTCTTTGCTTTGTAAGGTCTACTAGTTTTCCAATTCAGTGATCTGTTTTTTAAAAAAAAAGTGTTGGTTTGTCAATCCCCCATATGATCTTTTTTCACTCTCTCCTTTCTCACTTTCCATATTGACAAAATATACTGTGCCCTACTTCCCAACAATCACTCTCCCTTTTTTATTTTGTTTTGGCTTTCTCTTCGTGTTTTATGAAAGCTTTTCAAAGGCATTCTTTTCCTGCGCGAGGAAGGTGGCACGAAGTTACTGCCATCTTTTCCCCGTTTCTCTTTTCCTCCTTGCTTTCAAGAGATGTGGAACGATACGCGATTGTGGTGTCTTTCCTACCTCTCTCTCTCTTTTTATTTTGATCTGAATTCCTCTGTTAACTTAGGAGTCTGTTTCCTCTTTTTCTTTTCTAGCAACTTTTTTTTTATTATTGCCATTTTCCCTCTTCTTTACTACTACGTATTACAACTAAGTGTTTCTCATGCTTTCGCAGTGCCTTGAGTGTGTGCAAGCAAACACACCGATACGAACGATCTTCAGCCACCTATTTTAAACTCCTTTTTTTTTGCCCTTTTGTACTTAATTCGATGACGTCTATTTCTTTTGTGCTCTTTCTTCCATCTTTCTATAACCAAAACGACCTGTATTGACAATCCTCTTTTCAAAACGTAATTACTTTTCAACAAATTCTCGTCTTCCTTTTTTTTTTTTGTGGCCAGAGCGTGTGTATCAAGTATGTGTTTGATTCTGCTTTAATTCGGTTTAAACGACACTGTTTCTCAAAAAGAGAAGAGGAGGCTGCAGGGCAAAAGGAAGAAACTGCTGTTTTTCAACACATGCACCTGAAAAAAGGGATTTTTATTGTCTGTCTCTTTGTCGTGTGCACTGAAAGGAAGAGGGGTGGAACGCACAAAAAAAGAAAAGAACGCTGAAATCACGCCGTCGCGTGTCTTCATGGGGGGAGGAAATGGGGAGAAGGGCTTTGCGTTTTTGCCTAAAAGCAAGGAGCAAAGCGAGTTTGCTTCTACTGCCTCTCTGAAGCGTCTTCACGCAGTTACGTGTGGTCGAGGGATCTGATCACGGCTCACGTAGTGTCCTCCTGAGCCTCTCTGAACAACACCGACGGGTTTCCTGTTCTGCTGTTTCTCTTCTGTAGCAAACGCACTTACTTTAGCTCCTTGACTAACTGTTTTATTTAGGAACCGAGTGAATCACGACACTGCTTTGTTTTCGACGTGTCCGCGCTCATTTGTTTATATGTATGTTTATCTCAATCTGTTGTCGTATCGTTGTGCTCACGTGTACACGCGCATAGCACTCCCCACAGTTTCTATGTTGTATCTGTGAACTATGTGGGGTGCCTGTGCGTGCACCGTTACCCTTTGGAAGTTGAATGATTGATAATAATAAAAACAATACAAACTATCAGCTCTTCTTGTCTTCTTCTTGTCTCTGTATCTGCATGATACAGAACGCTACGAAAACAGACAGTTCTTCCTGTGTGCCCCACGTTTTCAGAGACGAGTTTCTCGCCTCTATTTCTCTCATTCCCTTCCTATTTTGTTTATGCAGCTATTCATTCTTGGTGCTGCGGAACTGATTCTCGCGTGCCAGCACGCCTCCAGCGGACGTTCTCTTTATTCCTCTTTCTTTTCCTTAGGTACTCATTGGTTTCGTGTTAGAATATTAGTCAAAGGCAAGCGCGTTTGCCGCTTTCTCTTTTTTGTTTTGCCGTTCCTACGTTGTGCTTTTCCTTGTCTTGAGTTTGCACACGTTTTTATTTATTTATTTATTCCTGGTGCGTTGATGTTGGTCTCCATGTTCGCTTCTTCTGGCTTTGTTTTGGCAAAGTAAGTATAAGTGACGCACGGCGTGTGTTTCGACAGGGATGCATATATGTGCTCGCGTGTGTGCGTGCGGGGTGCATGAACTCTGTCTCTGTCGCTTTTTTTTCTTCTTCTGTTTCTACCACTTCATGTCTCGTCCACTTTTTATTACATTCAACACTTCCTGACAAGGTGTGCGAAGTGTTTCCTTTTTTTTTCTCCTCCTTTGACAAGAGCGTTGCCTTTGATAGGCATTCTCCAGCTTTGGTTTTTTTTGGTTCTTTCTCGGTCTTGCAAAAGGGTGAACGCCAACACCACCGCGCAAAAGCAAGCCCTTTTTATCTTCTTTTTGAAACTCTCTTTTAGTTTTAAAAGTCGTTCGGAACATGCGCATGACGAAACTGCATGTCACTGTATCTTAAATCTGTTGTTGCTGCTGTGATTCTTTCTTTTTTGTTGACATTTCTTAACTCTGCCTTCATTTTCAACTATCCTCTTTACGACGCGGATGCTCGTTCGTTCTTTCTCCCCTTTCTTTGTTTTCGTGTGTGTCGTCGTGACCTTCCCATCTAATAGAAGGACACGTACGTTTTGAACCTTTTTTTTGGTTTAAGTACCCCCTCTCTCTTTTTTTTTTCTGAGTGCAGGACACTGCGCAGTGCAAACAGTCTGCTTGAAAGAAAGAAAAAAATGCGAACACGAAGGAGAGAAAAACAGATTGGTGTTCTCTCTCTCGGTACCTTCTCAGGTGCACTTTTGTGGTGTTGTTCCTAACCGCTTTTTATATTCTTACTGCTCAGTACTATCTGTATTGCTTTTTTTTTGTTTTCATTGAACGCAGTCCCCACTCCTTTGTTCTTTAATCTCTTTTTCGTCACTTTTGTTTTGTTTTTTTCTTATCTCTTTTTAAACGCGTGCGGTTCTCTTAACAAAACGATAAATGTCGCAGGCTTATACACATTTCTTTTTTTCTTTCTTCTTCTAGAAAGACGATTTTCTGTTTTGCGATCGAGCTGCACGGAGAAAAAAAAAAAAAGAGTGAGAGGTGGCTATAGGCCGCTCTTTTTTTTTGCCTTCTGTGGTTTGTTTCGCTGCGTCTTACACCTTTTCTTTTTTCAACAGCGTCGAAGAAACGAGAAGTATCAAGGCTGCATTCGCACACAAATACGATAATCATGGTGAACACTGTTTCACCTCAACGTCTTCTTATCTTGACATTTTTTTTTCTCTCTTCTGTTCACTGTTATCTTCGTTGACTACTAAAGCTCCTTTGCAGATTCTCTTTATTATCACCACTTTTAAAACCTTTTTTTTCTCTCTTGATTCTCACTGCATGCTTGCTCCTTTTGTTCTTTAAAAACAAAACAAAGAAAAAAATGTATAAGCTCCAAAGAAGAAATCAAGCTTTTGTTTTTTTCTTTGACGTTACAGAGTTTGCCAAGACGGTCTTCCTTTCAATCTTGTCTCTCTCCGCAGTTGGGCGTTTTCTTCTTTCTTTGTTCCGTTTTGTGCGCCTCTCCGGTTGGTAGACTGAAACAAACGCGGAGACAACAACACCTTCCCCGCTTATTTTGCATTCTAATCTCATTTCGATGTTTTTGCTGCTTCTTCTCTTCTCAAGTTTAGATACTCATCTTTCGTTCGCCCTCTTGGTGAGCACCTATCTCTCGATTTTTCCATACCAGGGAGATGGCTGCACGCAATCTAGTGAGAGATTCATGCCTAGAAAAACACTGCGATACATAAGTACTACTTTGAGAAAAGAGAACCGTGACTTCGTAAGAACACGGCAGCAGCGAGCTCCATGCACTGTGATTTCATGCTCTTGTCAAAAACAACAACATCAGCATTTCAATGAACAGTACCCGTTTTCCATGTTTCAGATACGTGTCCAAATAAGCTACTTTTTTTTATATTGTTTGCTCCGTTCCCAAAACATGTGAGAAGCATTGGAAGCAGAAAGGAACGAGAAAACTTAGCGGTGAGCTACGTTGCTGACCTTTGCATAGCCTCGACTTGTGTCCTTCTCATCAGGTGAGAGCTAGCTAAAAAAAAAAAAAGGCACCAGCAACAGTTTTCAGCGCGGAAAATGCGTGCAGCTGGCACGTGCGCGCGTAACAATGAGAACGTGCGACTCCACGTAGTTGGGGAAGTAGCAAAGTGCAAGATGCGGTGTAAAAGGAGCGTCAGCTGCTTCCTTTTCTCTGCCGCGTATCACTCGTTTTTTTTTCTACTTTCCGGCGTTCCTCTCTACCGTCTCTACAAGCTTTTTGGCGTGAGTTTATTATAATAAAACAAACTTTGACTTTTCTTTTTCTTCTCCCTCTTTAAACTAACTATCTCTCTCTTCTTTAAACTTTTCTCCATTTAGTTTCTAACTCAATCTTCTTTCATTCTCTCTCAAGGGAACAGGAACAAAACCCTATTTCAACTGCCCGTCTCTCTTTTTGTTTTGTTGTTGTCGATGAGCGGGGTTTTGCTGACGAAGAGACATTGTTCCCTTCAAGTCTGTATAAAGTAAAAGGTGCCCAGAAAAAAAAAAAGACAAAGACAATGACAAGGACAAACAAACATCAAAGTGGGAAGTGAACAGGATGGCCATCGCATGAGAAGTGTTGCTTTCTGCTCCCCGCATCAGAACGTGAAGGCGTTCGCCGCCCGCCGTGTTCTGGCTTCCTGCTGCAACCCGTGTGGCAAGAAGGCAGGTAGCGCAGCGTTGGTTTCGTCGACCGATTGACAGCAAATGAGGAACAACAGCTTGTCTTTTTTTTTTTCTTCTAGCCACGTAGAAGGGTATGGAGAGAAAACAGAAGACGTTGTGAAAACCAGGGCCACCCTCGCTTTTATATCTCCTGCGTTGCATGACAAAACCGCACGTGTTGTTTCGACGGGCTATTAAAGCAAGCTGTTACTCACAACGCAGATGATCCACGTTTCGTTCCTGTTGCAAAAAGCAGCTTCTCAACTCGCTTTGCTCCACTTCTCGTGCTTTCCCCCTCCTCTGCTCTCCTTTTACCTCACTCTTTCTTTCTCGTTATCCATCGTGCATAGCAATAGTTAATCCAATTTAAGTGATTTTTAAACGTACACATACCCGAAAAGATTTCACACGTAAAGCGTTCTCGCACCTGCACGTTAAATCAATACACACAACCAACAACCCGAGACATTCATCTCTCACAACGGTCAAGCAGCACCTGCAGCAATCGTTCGCTCTCACAGACACACACCACACGTCTCAGCTCCCCGTGCCACACCAGGATGTCTGAGGTTCACGACACCTACTCCGCCGCGGAGCAGGAGGCGCGCATGTCCGCCGCCCGCGCCAAGGCCGACGCCGCCCGCGCCGCGGTGGAGCGTCGCCGCTCCATGAGCAACGGGGCCAACGAGCGCAGCTACTCCATTGGCAGCCACCACTCCAGCCCTGCCGGTGCAGCGGAGCGCCACCGCAGCGCCAGCGTCGGCTCCGGCCGCGCCGGCAGTGAGGCCGCCGGTGAAGTCATCATCAAGCGCCGCCCGACGAGCGGCGGCGTCACGCCGAACCGCTCGAACACGCCGGCCGGCGCGGGTGGTGCTGGTGGCGCTGCTGCGGCTGCTGCTCACCACGTCGACGCTGCGGCGGCGGCGGAGGCCCACCACTACGCGGAGGAGGCTGCTGCGGCGGAGGAGGCTGCTGCGGCGGAGGAGGCTGGCACCGACTACGCCGCCGCCATCGCTGAGCTGCGCCGCGAGCAGGCACAGATGGCGCAGGATGACGCGATCTTAGAGCAGCGCCTGCAGCTGTACAGCGAGGTAGTGGGGCTGCGCAAGGAGCTCGCGGTAGTGCAGGAGGACGAGGAGCGCCTGCGCCAGCAGCTGGCGAACACCGAAGCCGTCATCGCCGCCAGCGATCCCGAGGTGGCGAAGGAGGTGGCCATCTTTGAGGACGAGGCGCAGCAATCGACGCTGCAGAAGATTTGGGTGGAGGAGTCGGAGTACCACAACCCGGACAACATGGAGTGGGCCGAGATCGACGTCAACAACCTGCGCGAGCGCGTCGACGCGGCGCATGCGAAGTTCGTCGCCTCTAGCGAGAAGGCCGACGCCCTCTACGCCCAGCAGGAGGAGGCGATCAACGAGACCACCGACGCCC
Organism: Crithidia acanthocephali; assembly: GCA_000482105.1. Lineage (NCBI taxonomy): Eukaryota > Euglenozoa > Kinetoplastea > Trypanosomatida > Trypanosomatidae > Crithidia > Crithidia acanthocephali. Next base: position 18,697 of record AUXI01000173.1, on the reverse strand, counting down.
GCGAGCGGGAGAAGGCCGCCATCGGCGAGAACCACGAGCGTGAGATGGAGAACCTCGACGACGCCCGCGCGCACGCCCGCCAGGTGGCGTCGGAGCAGCACTTCCACCGCCACCGCGGTACCGCGAACCGCTCGCAGCCGGTCGTGCCGAAGGAGAAGGAGCGCCAGACCCGCGCCCGCCGCGTCGACGAGGTGGAGTTCAAGACGACGGCGCAGGTGGCCAAGATGAAGGATGAGCTGGCGGAGCTGATGGAGGAGGTGAAGATCCTCAAGCGCCAGCTGGACGACTCGCGCGAGACGACGGAGACGAAGCGTCGCGAGCAGGAGGCGGCGCTGAAGGTCGTCGAGGACGAGGGTGCCGACGCGCGGGAGATGAAGGAGAAGCTGATCAAGGAGGAGGAGGAGCTGAAGGAGCTCAAGGCGGATCTCCAGGGCGTGCTGCACTACGTGCGCGCCAAGAACCGCGAGGAGGAGGGCTGGTAAAGGCATTCGCTGAATGACGCTCGGGGGAGAGTGGAGTCTTCATCTAGAAAAGCTTGACTCCAAGCTGTCCTGCATTTCTATTTCCTTTTTTTTTGTCAGGCTGCCACTCTTGCGACGGCGTAGATCGAACACAGAAGTGTACGGGGACGAGTGTGGCAAGCAAAACACACTGGCGAGACTGTGCATTCTTTGTCCGTTGAAGTACAGCAATTATAAGCTCGAAAGAACTCATTCCTGCCGTGTTGTGTCGCACTCTACCTTGCCACCTCTCGTGTCCTCGCAGAGCAATCACCTATCCTGATATCCACAAGATCAGTTGCGGCTCTTCTCTTTTTGCTCTCTCCCGGCTTCTCCCAGCTAATTCTCTTCTGATCATTTATATGTGTGTTTGTTTTTCTGCCTCGATAGATTACTATTTTCATTGTACTGGTTCAATTCTATTTTTTCATTTTTCCTTTTTTTTTGTTGATGGCTGGTTCGGTTGCGTGAGGTTTTTTTGTGTCCTCTTCCACTTCTCCCCACGTTGAAAAGACATGGTTTGTATTGTGGTTGTGGAATGTCGTTGTTGTTATTGTGCATCTGAGTGCGAAGGCGGAGCACGCTGAGAAGCCTCTGAGTGTTTTTTCTTTTTTATTGAAAGCTGTACCAAATACCAACAAAAAAGCCAGAAAGAGCTACTGTGATCAACAACCGTGCACAAGAACAGTTGTCAGTCTTTTTTTTTTCTTCATTGACGTGAAAGCGAAGCACTTCTGACTTGTGCCTCAGTTTTTCTTTTTCTCGTTGTTCTTCCACTCCCTGCTTCTGTGGCGAAGCCAGAACTCAGGTGAGTGGAGTCCAGACTCTCGACTTACAGGGGAAAAAAAGGACCACACCAGATAGAGAAGGAAAAACGGCCGCTGTTTCCGGTGTATTTCTATATTTTGTCTCTGCACCTACACCGCGCTTTGTTTTCCTCCTTTTCTCTCCCTCTTTATCGCAATTGTTATCCAGTTTTTAAAAGCCCCCTTTTTTTAAGGCAATTCTGGGCAGTCAGAAGGTGCAGGAGAAGAAAACGCAGAAGCAACGTCCAGTGATTCTTTTGTTGTCCCGCTCCTTGATCGTCCCGATTTTGATGACAAAGCTCCTTCGTATTTGTGTGTGTTGTAGTTCGTTTTTTTTTCTCTTGTTTTGTTAGCTGTTACATGTAGGCGTACCTGTTTACTATCACTTTTTTTTTGTTTCTCTTCTCTTTGCGGCGTCTTCTTTCGTCTTTTTTTCTAAAGCTTCAACATCGAAGAAGCGAGAAGCAGAAAGGTGCACCTTAGTTTATCTCACGTAGACACAAAAGCGCGACAGCCCCCAGCTCAAGAGGAGAGCCTGCATCTTTTTCTTTTTGGGGAGCGCAGTGGGGAACCGTGTACTCATTTGCTCGTATTTCTCCAGCTCCGCACCTGTCCGTCACGCGGACGACCCTACCTTTCTTCGCTTTGTCGTTTACTCAGTTTAGTGACAAAGGGTTCGTTTGTATCTTATTGGTTTCACTTTTCATTTTTATTTTCTTTGTGATCGGCGCGATTGGTGTCTTCTCTTTTTTCTTTTTTCAATTGTTTGTTTACCTCCTGTATTCGGAATACCTAGCGAAAAAAAGACAGTTTGTCAATCTCAAAAGAAACGAAAACAACATGACCCAGCAGCGTTTGTTCGCACGAAGGGCGACGCTAGCGCTGAAGTGAGTGTGACAGCGAAATCCCAGTGCAGGACTCGCTGCTCTTCCTGTTTTGAAACCCGCATTACAAAGCTCCGTGGTGACAGCTTTTGTGTTTCAGCCTTGTCGCTGTTCTCGAAGGTGTGGTTGCAGGGAAAAGGCACAATGTCGGCTGCATCGGCACCTCGCGAGGTTGCAGCCGTCAATAAAAGCTGCCTTCCCTGCACATTTGAGATGAGGGCTGTGAGTCTCTGCCGCAGCACCGTAGCCAAACCCCGTCAGCGACACCTTTCACTAGACGACGAATTGACATTCGTGGTCGTGTATGGTGCTCTTGTTGTTGTTCTGCAGTACCATGCGGTACTGCTGCCCTGGCAAATGTGCTTCTCCGCCACAGGTCGATCCAACCCACCTCTTTCTGCTTCCGTCCCAACTTTTGCCTTCTCTTCATTCCTTTTCTACCTTGCAACACATTCTCTCACGTGTGCAAAGCAACAAAAAAGTGCACAAACGAAGTCCCTCACGATGCGGCACCTGTCCCTGAGTAGACGGCACCATAGCTGCGCTGCTCACCTGCCACACACACCGCTGCGCGTATTGTGCTTTTGCGACGGACGATGCTGCAGTGCCACAGTGCTGCAGCGCCGAGCTTTCAGTTCCCACGGAGGCCGCGATCGCCGTAGCTTTCTCCACCAGTCTGAGCCGCCCCCAACACGCGGGAGTGCGGCCGGACGGGCTTCAGTGCAAGGCAGTACTGGGCGACTTGCCCAACGCCTTCAGCAGAGTCCGTGGGCAACTGCAGAGGAGCGCGAAGGGGAAGCCACGCGCAGCGGCGACGGTGGTAGCGCTCTGTCCCCCACAGCACGTCAACGCAGCACTGGTCGACCAACGGGCCGGCTGACAGCGCGGTGGACACCTTCGTACACGGCCTCACCCACCCACCCACACGACCCTCTCCGCAGCCACACGACAGCAGACGAGAGCGCCACAGTATCGCCGCCTTTTCGCTGCCACAACGTGCACCGCAGCGCGCGCGTGCCCGGCAGCCCCGCTCATCGGTGACTCTGGACGCGCACGACGGCCCTGTGCCGATGGCCGTGTCGAGCCTCGTTGCGGAGGCGATGGCGCTCTCCGTCGGGGAGGCTGCAGTGGAGGTCGAGGACGACGACATCGTGCTGGACACCCCGGCCTCCCTCCTGCCGTGCGTGTCCGCGGCAGCAACGGCAGAGCTGCGGGCGGCACATAAGCGACAACGGCACACGTCGGCGCAGGACGCCGAGGAGGGTGTGGTGACACCGGAGATGAGTGACTGTGCGCACCCGGCTGCACGCGGGGTTGGGCAGGATGTAATTGACCTCGTGACGGACGTCTTCGCGACGCAGCGGGAGGCCGAGGTGCGGCGGCGGCGCGAGGTGCTGTACGAGCTGACCCATCCGAACCCGATCGACTACACCTACAATGGGAAGTTGGTGCCGCCGCCACCGCTCAGCTTCGGCCAGGTCACCGAGGAGGCCCGCTCGCTCGGAAACAAGATGATGTTAGGTCAGACCTACTCCCTCGTGCGGCAGGCCGGCACGCGGGCGTCGGAGGACGACTTCTGCGGCGCCATCTACAGCAGCGAGAGCGCGCAGCCGTCGGGCCGGTCGGTCGGGACCACGACGACCACGGTGTCGCCAGCGTCCACCATAGAGACGAGCATCGGCGGCCCCTCCTCCGCCTTTGCAGGGCCGCGGCGCACCCCCTACCGCAGCCGCGCACGTGAGGATAACATCTTTCGCGACCACAACTACTTCTTTGAGGTGAATGAACTCTACCAGGAGATCGTTCTCGTCGGAAAAGCGTGTGCGGGTAAGTCGAGCCTGCTGAACTCGTTGCTGGGCCAGAACGTGGCCAAGACCAGCAGCAGCCCGAACACGACGCGGAAGATCTCGTTTTATCAGAGCGTCACACCGGAGCAGCTGCACGCCTTCCACGCCAAAGAGCACCACAACCAGCTCGTCAAGCTGCCCGGCGGCGGGCTGCAACTGACGTTTGTGGATATGCCAGGCTACGGCATTGAGGGAATGAGTGAGAAGTGGCGCGACGCCGCGATCGAGCTGACGGACGCCTACTTCGGCGTGCGCCGCTCCGTCAACACGGTGCTGTACTGCATGGATTGCGAGCGAGGCTTGACGAAGACAGACATCAAGTACTTTGAGTGGCTGGAGAACGTGCAGGGGACGTTCTTTGTGGTGCTGACGAAGTGCGACAGCGTGCCGCACTCGCGCGTCACCTCGGTGATGCGGCAGGTCTACACCCTCATCACGAAGAACCGGCGCAAGTACCGCAAGGTCTTTCCCTTCATCATCCCTGTCTCGGCGAAGGACGGCACGAACGTGGAGCTGCTGCGCGGCCTCATCACCGAGACGTCTGGCATGATCCCCGGCGACAAGCTGCGCGACTTGCTGAAGCGGAAAAAGGAGGCTTTCACGCAGACGGCGCTGCTGGAGGAGGCGGGCCGCATTGACGCCGTGCGGCAACTGGAGCGTGCGCAGGCGCGTGAGCTCTTCCAGCTGACGCGCGGGGCTCCAGTGATGGAAGGGGAGGGAGAAGCAGCCGTCACGGCACCACCAGCGACAGCCGTGCCAGCAACAGCGGCAGCGGCAGCGGAAGCTGTCGCAGCGTCTCCGCGGACTTCACCAGGGCCGCAGCGGTATGTCCTCAACATCAGCGGCGACAGCACCGCTGCAGACGCGACACCGCTGTCCGACCTTTTCCCCACCACGGCAGCTGCGGAGGCGACGGCGGCGCAGGCGCGTCGGGAGCGGCGCGAGCATTTTCTTGCCTGGCGCCGCGCACACCCGCTGGCCACCGCAGAGCCCTTCTACAACGGCGACGGTGGCGTGGGGGAGGAAGAGGCAAAGAAGGGTACTGCATCCCGCAGCGCGGCGTCGTACTCCACGAGGGGAGGTGCGTTTGCTTCTGCCCTGACCACCTCGAACGCCGCCTCCGGTGAGGGGACGACGGCTGCGACGACGGCGGCGCGGAGAGACGACAAGGGGCGGCGCTTCCGCCTGCACACGGGACTGGACAGCCCGCAGGCCGCTCAGACGGTGCTGGAGGTGCCGGGTGACGCCGCAGTCGAGATGACCGGCGCTGCCGCGCGGTCAAGCCACAGCGTCCATGGAGGTGATGTCGACGCAAGCCAAGCCAGGGCGAGCGCCGAAGCAGACGCCGATGCCGCATCGCCGGCACCTCCGCAGGCACCGCCGTCTGCCCCTTCTGCGCGGTCGAGCGTGATCGGCTTCACGCCTGGCGCACCCGGTGCCGCCTCTGCCACCTCTTCTCCAGCCTCTGCTCCACCGAGTCCATCCAGCACGGGCGGCGCCAGTACGGGGTCTGTGTCACGGTTCTTGAAGGTGCTGGAGGACTTCAGCCAGCAGCCAAACACTGTCAAGTCCGCGAAGCAGCGACGGAAGGAGGCGCGGTGGCAGCGCACGCAGAACGGGACGAAGCGGACCGGCGGTGGCCTGCTCGCGGAGGATGGCAGCGGCCGACTTGCGGCCTATCAAGCTGGCAAGCCGTGCGGCCCGGCTGTCCCCTCCCCGCAGACGACCCTCGACACGCGGCAAGCGGAGTGGCGCGCAGCGCAGCTGAAGACGCTGCTGACGAAAGAGAACCCCACTGCCCCCTGGCAGGCCATGCAGCAACTGCGGCGCAAGGTGCAGACACGGCAGGAGGAGGTCGCGCTGTCGGGGATGCGAAAGAAGGAGGCCGCGGCGTACCTGCGCGACGCTGGTCGCGTGACGGAGAGCTTCGACAAGTTCGAGGGAGAGGTGACGGCGGCAAAGTACATGAATGAGGTGCGGCAGGCCCCGACACTGCGGTCGCAGCAGCAGATGCACCTGAACGCCACCGCAAAGATCAACTACCGCTCCATGCCGCCAGGGCTGTGGAAGCGCTACGGCGAGCGGGAGACGTACTGGCCAACGCCACAGGTGCTGGGACGTGCGGGGGATGAGAGCCACAGGCCGTAGACGACACCGTCAAATGAGCAGCGCTGGGGTGGCGAGCAGCATCCTCGTGCAACTGTCACGGGCTGTCTCACCACGACGGACTCTATCACCGTCAACATCATCACATACACACGCGTTGTTAAGGAACGCTTCTTTTCCTTTCTTTTTTTTAAGGTAAGTATGTACCAACGGTGCAAATGAAAAACAGTGAAACACGAGAACAGTTGATTGACTCTTGCTCACCGTACGCAGTTCAGTGCATAACTGTTATGCTGGTGGCGCTGTTTGTTTACAAAAAAAAATATCAAGGTCGAGTGTGGGCCTCTACGGACTCTGTCCTGTTCCGTTTTTATTTCTTTAGAGGCTATGTGAAGGCTCTTCTTAACGGCTTGCTACTGCGCTTCTTCGCTCTCTCTTCTCTTTCGCTGTTGATCATTGCGCCGTTGCGTGGGCTGATACTTCTTCAAATCGATCGTGCTTCCATTGCATCACCCCAACACTAACCACAGCAAGTGTGTTTCGTGCACATCAATTACATAGTAAGGGGACGCCACAGTGGCTCTGTGTCTGTGTGTTTCGTGACGGGCTGATAGACGATGGAGGTGTACCGCCGCATCACGGAGCGCGTGCGTGGCGCGCTGTGGGCCCACCACCGCCGCCTCATGCCAGAGCGGCAGTTCCACCGCATCCTCGCCTACGTCTACAACAATAAGTACGAGTACCAGATCCGCTTTGACCGTATGTCGGTCGTGGGGCAGGCGTGGGGTGGCAAGGTCGAGGTGATGACGACGCCCGCGGGCTTCCTCAAGCGTGTCCGCATCAACCCAATCGTGGAGGACCTCACCCCGGCGCAGCAGCACAAGCTCGTCCTGGCCGCCTACGCCGACGCGTGCCAGAAGGGCAAGGCGCTGATGGAGAAGGCGGAGCTGCGGGTCTACCGGCAGTTCCTGAAAGATCTCAAGCCGATCATCCTGGGCATCCGCGATAATCCGGAGTTCTACACGGTGCCCGAGGATTCTCTGGAGACGATCGGCGGTGTGCTGCAGCGCACACACGGCGGGGCGGCAGCGGCGGCGCAGCGGACTATTCCAATGGCGAAGGCACACCAGCCCGTGGACGAGGTGCGGCAGCGGCATGCCTGGGAGCAGCAGTGGCTGAACAGCAGGCCGGGCCAGCAGTGGGCACACACGCTGCAGGGCAAGGAGTACTTCTCCAAGCACGGACCGCAGTACCGCCCGCGTGGCGCGCCTGGCGCGAAGAAGCGTGCCATGCCGTTTGAGCTGCTGGCGCCGTACACGCCGATGGACGAGGGACGGCTGTTGAAGAAGAATTGGATGGCGTACATGGACAACAAACACGTCGCGGAGTCGCTCTGGACGCGTGCGAAGGTGGCGGATCGCGAGAAGCAGCTGCGGCTGCTGCAGGAGCGCGGCCAGGCGTGGCACCGCCCGATCAACGAGGACGCCGTGAATCGCTGGTAGTGAAGGTTGTGAGGGGGCGGAGCGGGGTAGCTGGTGCGGTGCCTTGCCAGGGAGCAGCAGCAACGATGTGGGACTGACGAGGGCTGGGTACCGACAGGTCAGAGGAGAGTTTCGTTTAACTGTCGTGCAGTGTAGTGCCATCAGGTCGTCTTTTCTCTCTTTATCCCCCCTTTTTTTAGCTTCTTTGCTGTGCACACTGTGCTCAGTTGACTTCCCTTCAGGCTTCTGGATCTGAGTGCTTTGTTTGTGGTGTGTGTTCTTGTGCATGTCTTCACAAGGTAGTGTTTCTACATCATTTTCCCACCAAGGAAACAAATCGTCCTGTCAGACAGACCAAAAACAACGGCACAGCTGCTTTCATCTAACAGCTGTAGTGTGCAATGGTTGTTTGGCACAACAGTAAAACTGACCCTTCAAGTATGGGAAAAGTGTGCTGTTTAGATCAGTGTTCACCTTGAGACGGTAAAACAAAAAAGCTGTGTTTCTCTCTCTTGTCTTCCGCGGCTCCACGGGCCTCTGATGAGCCTCTGACGCCGCGCACGGCAGAGCGCTTCTTCCGCCCTTTGCTCACCTTCTTCTCTTATTTATGACTGACTCTCACACTTCACACTTTCCGCACGCTACCCCCGCCTCACTTCTTCGTTCTCTCTGCACGTACATCTCCTGACTCTTTGGCATGCACCTCTCTCTCTCTCTCCGTGTCTTGCACAAAAAATCCACTACCCAAACTTGGTTTGAGTGATAGCTCAAAAGAGTTGCGCCGCTCCGCAGCGTGTTTCCACAACACTTCTCTATTGCGAGCGCTTACTTCACACATACATATATTTATACGAGGGGCAGAGAAACATCTATACACACTGATTTTTCTCCTTCTGTTCAGAGTTCCTCGTGTGTGCTTATACTCTCATCGTTCAAATAAACAAACCTACTACATTCTCCTTTCCTAGACTGTTCTTTTTGTGTTTTATTTGTACCACTAGATCCTGTATTGCTTTCCTGTTCTCTTCGCAGAGTTCCGTTCAGCGCGCCTTGTCCCACGCGTTGCTTTTTCATTTGTCATTTTTCTTTCCTTCACGTGGCGCTGTTGCGCGTCATCACGGCGATGAACATCTCCATCGGGTCGTCGTCGTCGTCGTTCAGCAGCGAGCGCAGCGCGTCCTCACCCCGCCGCGCACACCACCTGCATCACCCCCACGACCCCCGCGCGCAACAACAGCGCCGGCCGAACGAAGTGCCTCACACCGCTGTGGAGGCGCCAGGGCTGCTGGTCGACGACCTCCTCCAGCGACCGCTAGCAGAACGCGCAGGCGGCTACGGCAGCAGCGCCATCCACGGCGGGAACGTGGCGGAGGTGGTGGGCGGCCGTCGCTCTGGCAATGCGGCGCACTTCTCCTCCGAAGACACCCACACCGACAGCTCCGAGGCTGCGGCTGCGGCTGCGGCGTCGACGTCGCCTTCTTTCAGTGCGCGGCGGTCCAGTGAAGAGGGGCTCTACGCCCTCCCCAGCCGCGACTCCATCTCCCCGCGCTACACACCATCCAACTCCATGCCGTACAACCCGTCATTTACGACTTCGTCGGTGCCGCCGCCTCCGCTGCCACCGTCGCCGCAAGCAATGGGACTTCGTTACTCCGAGGTGCCGTTCCAGCTGGCGATGGTGCGTGCAGCAGAGGTGGCGAGCGCCTCCCATCCCTCCCAACGCGAGGTGAGCGAGGACGGGAGGCGAGAGCCAGAGGGGGCTGTCGCGGAGGTGGAAGTGGACTATCTGCGCAGAGCTGCGCAGCCTGCCGACCCCTCCACGCCGCCACACTCCCCACTGCAGGTGTCGACCAGCGCTAAATCGCAGTTAAGCGCTTTTGCCCGCACGGAGAGCCCGTCCCCGTTGAAGCAGCGCAGCACCGCTGAAGCCTCCGCCTGCACGTCTTCTGCCGCTGGCGCTGGTGCACAACAGCACGGTGAGACCGGCGAGACAACGGGACATCTTGCCGGCACGGCGATGCACCTCGACGCGCCTGGCATAACGAAAATAAGCATGGAGCGCACCAGTGGCACGGCAGATGACCTCTACCAACCCCTGCACATCCCCGCGTTGAAGAGCGTCACCGACCAGACGCGTCACAGCACCAGCAGCGAGGTGGACTTCACAAGTGGCGAGGTGCGCGGCTTGAGTGAGGCATCAGAGAGCGTGGGCCAGCGATCAAACCTGTACGCCGCAACGCCCGCCACGGCTGCTGCTGCACCTGTCGAGAGTGGCGTCTTCCGTGCTGCTGCAGTCGACGGGACAGACCGGCGCGCCTCGAAGGCAACCACCACCGGCGCGTCGTCGTCGTCGGTGTCGTCGCTGCTGCCGCCACCGCCGTCGCGGTCGGCACCACCGCTGCCACGCCCACTCGCAGCCGCAGCACCGCCCACCGCCGTCACGCTCGCTGGTGGGGGCGGGGCAGAGGACAGGAGCTCCCGTTCCGCCGCAGCATCGTCCTCATCACGGCTGCCGTCGCGCTCGGCGGACTCGGCGGACTCGGCGGCGGCCACCGCCCACTCCGTCTCCCGCCCCCGCGCCGCCGAGCCACGCCACTCGCTGGGCCGCGCAGGCGAGAGCGCCGCTGCGCACTCGGAGGATCGGGCCGCGTGGTCCGGCGACGACTTCGAGCGGGGGCCGAGTGCATCCGGTGGCGAGCCCTACAGCGACTACTACAGCGCAGCACGGCCGCCGTCGCACGCGCCGACGGCGCACCTCAACGCCGACGAGCAAACAGACAACGGTGCTGCGGAGAGGAGTGGCAGCGATGCCGCCGCTACGGGGACGGAGACGTGTCCTACCGCAACACCGGCAGTGGCGGAGGCGACCGTGCCTGGCGGTGGGCTGCCCTGGCGGCCCGGTGGCCCGTCCACCTCGCAGCCGCGCAGTCGCAGCAGAAGTGATCAGCTGAGCCACAGCGACCGGAGCTCGAACTACGAGGAGGCGCCGTGTGCGGACGCTAAGCGAGCAGCGAAAACGAGGCAGCAGCCGCCGCCGCAGCAGCAGCAAGAAGAAAAACTCGGTGCAGAGCGACGCTCCCTCACACCTTCGTCATCTCCTGTTTCTTCTGCCGCGTCGTCACCGTCGCTGCGGTCGCCAACGGTGGATGCACCGCCGCACACGTCCTCGCAGACAGAGAAACCGCAGCCTGTGGCGTCGAGCAAGGTGCTCGTGGAGGCAGGGGTGACGGACGTGCCAGTCGTCGTCTCCACCCCCGCTGCAGCGGCGACAATAACAAGTGAAGAGGCAGAGGTCTCCTCCATCGCCCTGACGACACCGGCGGACACCGCCCTCAGCAGCGCCACCGGCGCCGCACTGCGTGGCACCGAGGACCAGCCAGCATCGAGTAGGCATCGACACGCGTGTGTGGACGGTGTTGTGTCGCCTGGCGACGGCGGTGCTGCGAGTGTGTCTGTGGGTTGGTCTGACGGTGTTGGCGAGAGTCCACCGCCGCTGCCGCCGGCGCCGTGGCGAGGTGTCGTGCCGCGAAGCGTGCCGAAGGCTCCCACGGTGAATGGCCTGACTACCGGCAGCAGCAACGTAGACCCTCACGGCCCACCACCACAGGTGGTCGGCAGCGGTTCGAGCAGGCCGCCACACGAACTGTCAGCACTGGAGCGGTGGCGTTCTGGCGGAGGGGACTCGCACAACATGCCGTCGACTGCCACGGCTTCCAGCGCGTCTTCACCGGCCGCTCTGCCAAACACGTCATCGAGCAAGAAGGCGGCGGACACGAGCAGCAGTGCCGCGGTACGCTACACACAGGACCCAAACCTCTACAAAGGCGGCGTGGACTTTGTGCGGTGGGTGCCCACATCCATCGGCCGCGACGCCGATTTATCAGCTGCGTCCCTCAAGCCTCCCCGGCACACGCAAACCAGCAACGACGTACGCGGTGTGGCAGGCCACACGCTGCCCACCTCCAGCGATGCCCCCGCGGCGAACAGCGGTGTCTCGCGTGTGGTGGTAGTGCCGCTGGTGCCGTCCCCGCACCGCAGACAGGAGCGGACGCCGAGCACGACGGCAGTGTTGGCCGAAGTGGCACATCGGCGAGCGTCGATGTCGCCGGTGCCTGGTGGGGTGATGACCACACCGAACAAGGCTGCCGCCGCTGGTGTGGCACCGTCTGCGGTGCGCCAGCGTTTCCGGCTGTCCACCATCGCCTCCCCACAACGTGCACGTGAGGCGAACCGAGTGGACCGCGGCTACGCGGAGAGCGGGAGGAAGACCGAGACAGCTGCCGTCGCAGCAGAGCGCGATGCACAGCGCGCACGTTACGTGGACGCGGTGGCGCTGCGTGAGACGGCGCACGCTGAGCTGCAAGGAGGGCAACGCACACGTGCGCTGCCGGCGGACACGTGGATGCAGCAGAAGAGCGGCCGCTTTTTAACAGCTCAAACCTCGTCGCACCAGCGCGAGCAGCCACTGTCTCTCTCATCCTTCACAAGGAGCGACGGTGTCGAAGGCGCTGAAGGGGCAAAAACAGCGCCGTCCCCGTCGCAGCGCAGCAGTCGGGTTAGCGGTACGCGGAGTGAGCTGGACGCAGCGCTGGCCTCTCGCAACACCACGGCGCGGTCGCTGACGGAGGTGCTCACGCGACCGGCGGGAAACGTCTATGGCAGCAACAACAGCGACCGGACGGACGACGATGACGTCACCCACCTGCCGACGGTTGTGCGATCGTGGCGGCCACTTTCGGCGGTGGTGAACAGCTCCCTGTTGCCTCCCCCACGTCGGCGTCAAGGAGGGATACGCTACGCAGAAGTCTCACGAAACGACTGGGACCGTGACGCAGCTGCAGCACCGCCAGCAGGTGGACCACGGCCGTCCGCAGTCACAGCTGCCGTCAGCGCGGCGCTCTCCATCGACGTGTCGGACTCCACACAGTCGTCCTCCGTGCTCAGCGTTCGGCCGACAGGAGACAGCTTCCGGAAAGAGAGTGCTGCAGTGCAAGATGTCCAGCAGCAACCACCAGGGACGGCTACTGGCGCACGAGTCACGTGCCACGCTACTCCAGGTTATCTGGCGGTGTACAGCCCCCGCACGCTTGCCACGCGCGTTCTACAAGCACGAGACACGTTGTTGCTCGGAGCAGGTGCATCGGCACCGGTGTTGTACCCAACGTCCAACTCCTTCTACGATGCCTCGCTCAACGCGTCGAGAAATGGCGCCTGGCAGAACACCGGCCGCGTCTCGCCGGCACCTGCCTCGCAGATGGAGCAGAGGAGCGAAGCACTCTTTCCACCTCGAGTTGTGGTCGGCGGTGCGCATGGCGGGAGCCGGATGATGCCGGCCATCGGGGCTGCGGTATCGGTAGCCGCTTCTGCCCAGGCACTTCGCGTGCATTCGGTGGCGCCTACTGTTCCCGCGCCACCGCCACCACCACCGCCGCCACGTGTGCGGGTGGATCTCTCCCGCTCACCGGTGCAAGGGCCGCCAGTGTCCGAGGTGCTGTCCAACAGCTACGACGACACGGATGCGGTGGTGCAGTACGTTGCGGAGCCACGACGAGACGAGCACCTGCAGCAGCCTCGAAGCGCGGTCGGTGCGCTGGCACGGCAGCAAGGGGAGAAGGTGGCTGCTGCGATGGCGGCGGAGCCGTGGAGCCTCTTTCTCGATCACGACAGCACCTACGTAGAGAGGGAGGACGTCGCACGCACGCGTGAAAATTACGTAGCAGCACGTCACTCGACACAGGAACAAGTAGCCCGACGCATTCCATTCGGGACTGCTGGTGAGGCTGCCGGTGCCGGCAGTGGTGCCCATTCTCAGGCAGATGCGGTGACGACACCGGAACAGCAGCAGCTGCAGGAGCGAGAAACCCGTCCGCGTCTCTCAACACTGCGGGCCGACGAGCGCAGCGATCCGCACGACTTTTTCAAGGGCAGCGGCTACGACTCGGCGTCACGGCCCCGTGCATTGCGGCACAGCCCTGCGCTGGAAGAGCTCCGACGGATGGAGGTGCAGCAGCAGCAGGATGGGCGATGCAGTGCCACCGTGTCCGCCATCTCCTCCCTCTCCTCCACCGTCTCCCCGCCTGTGTCGTCGGCGCACAGCCGCCACGGCGATCGCCGCAGCGCTTCCACCGCGGAGCCGGCGCGGCCCTCCACGACGTCGACCACCACCACCACCGCCATGGCCGGCACCGTACGTGCTGTCTCGCAGGAGGTCGAAGCGGAGCAGCAGTGGCGGCTGCGTGCGGCGGCTGAGCGCAGTGTGCGCCACACCCACGTCGTGGAGCAGCAGCGCCTCATGCAGGAGGAGGCCTTCCGACGCCGGCAGATCGTCATGCAGGAGGACCACACCTTCTCCATTGAGCTGACAGAGCTGAACTACCGCCGCGCCGTGACGTACGTGCAGCGCGCCGCGGCAGAGGCGGCAGTGACCGCCGCCGTAGCGCCGTCCCGCGAACCCGAGTGTGATGGCGATGGCGCAGAGCGCGTTCACCTGAATTACGCAGAGACCACGCAGGAACGCTTTGTTGGCTTGCCGGCCGTGCGTCAAGACCAAGCAGCAATGGTAGCCTCGCTGGGCGAGTTGACACGCGAGCTGGACTCGATGGCGTTCTAAGCTGAGCAGGTTAGCAGTCTTACGTGTGTGTGTGTGTTCGGACGTACACTGCCTCGTTGTCTGTTCCGCATTCGATACCGCTGTTCTGCACAGACTCCCAAAAAGACTGACAGAACCAAACAAAGCGTCTAGCATCACTAGAGAGATGTTGTTCAAATAATAATAACAATTGAAAACAGTTGACTCCCGGAATAGCTGTTGACTGCGATAATTCAGTGGGTGCTGGCGGACCATCATGTTGAGAGCTGAACGATGCCCCTGCTTGCGCTCATGACGGCTACCTTCGTGGAAGCAAGTAGGCCAAGGTGCGCATGCTCTTCTTACCCTTTTTCGTTGCACCTTTTTTTTCGGCCGCTTCGCTCCGTCCGCTTCCATCATTCACCTCTTGCTCGACACCTCTCTCTCTCTCCCTTGTCTCTCTTTTTCTCTGTCCTTTTCTGCCCACTCCTGCACGCTGTGCGTCAGAACTTCTCTGCCCTTTTGCTTCTGCAGTCGTTTATTTGCGCCCCTCGTCTGCTCCTTTTTCTTGTCTTGAACACTGTAAAAGCAACTTGTTGCACCACTGTGACGCTTCCCATCTAAATCTCTTTTTTTTTATTTGCTGTTGTTCCGCCTCGCAGCGTCAGACTTCCACCAACCTTCCACATACATCTCTTTCAGACACACTTTCACACCACAGTTTGTAGAGCGAAAAACACCGGTGAAGTGACCGCTTCTTCACGTTTTGCTTTCCGTGCTTCGCCACTCTCTTGCTACGCACCCTGTCGGAGTTTCAAGTCTTACTTACCTTAACAAATCGCTGTTTTGACGGAAACCACTTTTCTTTTCTCGTTCCACTAACACCTTTGCGTTTTCGTTTTTGAACCGTGACATAGAGTCATGCGCCGTCTTTGCCGCTTCTGCATCGCCGTTGCGTGCGTGATGGCGGTGCTCGTGGTGTGCGCCGGCGCGCAGTCTGGCGCGTCGTCGAGCAGCTCGAGTCGCCGGCTCTCCGTTCCACCGCCCCCCAGCAGCTCCTCGTCTGCGGTGGTGTCTGCCAGTGGAGACGTTGTGGCGAGTGTGAGCAGCTCATCCAGTCCGACGGCCGCTGCACCAGCGAGTGCGAGCTCGTCTTCGAAGGAGCCGGCTGCATCGCGAGCTGCCAGTTCCACTTCCTCTTCCTCAGCTTCAGAGGCTGCGGTTCCAGCTTCACGGGCGAGCTCTTCCGCAGAGGTGACGGCGGCACCGTTGAGTGCCAGCTCGTCCTCCGTGGCGGCGTCCGGTGCATCCCACGCGGCGGAGCCGGCGTCTCTGGCGAGTGCCAACTCCTCCTCTTCGTCCGCTGAAGCAGTCGCACCGGCGAGCGCCGCCTCGTCCTCCAGTGCAGCTTCGACCGCACCAGCCACTAGCTCCTCCAGCGAGCAGACCACCACGCCGGCAGCCTCGAGCTCCTCCAGTGACGACGCGACACCACACGAGACGAGTTCTTCCTCTGACGACGAGCCGACTGCGTCCAGCGAAAGGGCCAGCGCACCTGCTGCCAGTGCCTCCTCGATGGTGCCGGCTGCTCCGGAGAGCTCCAGCTCCTCCAGCGAAGAGGTTGTTGGATCGATGGTCAGTTCTTCGAGCGACGGGGCAGCCACGTCGGCCGCTAGCTCGTCGGCAAGTGAGCACGCCACCTTGCAGACGAGTTCGTCCAGCGAGGAGAGTGCCGCACCGACTGCCAGCTCCAGTTCCAGTTCTTCCAGCAAGGACGTTGTTGCCTCGAAGAGCTCCAGTTCTTCCAATGAAGGCGACTCCGTGCCGGAGAGCTCCAGCTCCTCAAGCGAAGACGTTGTTGCACCAAAGAGAAGCTCTTCCTCTGACGAAGTCTCTGCTACGTCGGAGAGTTCCCGCTCCTCCAGCAAGGAGGCTGTTGCCTCGGAGAGTTCCAGCTCCTCCAGCAAGGAGGCTGTTGCTTCGGAGAGCTCCAGCTCTTCCAGCGAGGACGTTGTTGCTTCGGAGAGTTCCAGCTCTTCCTCTGACGAAGTCTCTGCTACGTCGGAGAGTTCCAGCTCCTCCAGTGAAGTCGCTGTTGCTTCGGAGAGCTCCAGCTCTTCCAGCGAGGACGTGTTGCTTCGGAGAGCTCCAGCTCTTCCAGCGAGGAGCTGTTGCTTCGGAGAGCTCCAGCTCTTCCAGCGAGGAGGCTGTTGCTTCGGAGAGCTCCAGCTCTTCCAGCGAGGAGGCTGTTGCTTCGGAGAGCTCCAGCTCCTCCAGTGAAGACGTGGCAACACCATCGGTCAGCAGCTCCTCTTCTTCTGCCAGCAGTAACGCTGTCACTCCGGTTGCGAGTTCCTCTTCTGCGTCGTCTGCGGCTAAAAAAGACAGTGCCATCTCCAGCTCTTCTAGCGAGTCGGCGGAGAAGCGCAGTGAGAGCTCGTTGAGCAGCGCCAGCTCAAGCGCCGCCGGACACCACGACGCCACGACGACGACGACGACGACGACGACCACGGCGGTCCCGAGTTCCTCCAGCAGCCCCACCCTCAACCCGGTCACGACGACGTCCACGCCACCGAAGCGCGGCAATGCGGCACGTGGCGCTGTCAGTGTGCAGGTGGCCATGACCTTCGCGGCCACTGTTCTGACTGCCGTGCTCTTGGCCTAAGGTGCGTTTGCCTTCTTCTGTATATGGGCAGCGCTGTTGCCTTCTCTAACACACGAGCTGTGTGCGCCGTACAAGCGAGATGTCGCATAGAGGGAATACATCCACGCGTGCGATCTTGATCTACCGCGTTCATATATTATTCATCAACGTTGTTATCATAAAAAAAAAGCCCACATACTAACGCACTTTTTTTTTTTTATGATTGAAAGAATCTGACAGGCTTGTTTTTAACACCACCCGATTTCTTTTTTATCGTTACAGTGTCTGCAAAGACTTTTCTCGACAACAGTCACTTGTGGAGAAAAGACGAGAAGACCACTCGCGAATTCCAGTGTGCTTGCCAACGATTCTTTTTCCCCTGTTCAAACCCCTTTTCGTTTCTACCTTTTGCTTTTCTTTTAAGGTCTTTTTGTTTTAATTTGTTTTGTTTTATGTTATCCAGAAAACGAAAAGACTCTTTTTTTTTCAGTTTTGAAAAGCAATGGCAAAGAGAAACAAACCGAACTGACATTTCTCTCATTGCGCTTCCTCTGGCTCTCACGGCAGCGGCGCGCACGATGTGATGGGCAGGCACACTGCAACCTTTTTTTTTCTTGTCTCTTCTCTGTTTTGCCTTCTTTGGTTTGCGCGTACTTCACCTTTCCTCATCTCTTCTTTGCCATGTGCTTCGCTAACTGTACTATCCTTCTAGGGTTTCTCTCTGTTCTTCTTTCGTTGTTTTTTTCGTAAGTCTTCTCCCCCAATTTTCCCTTTTTATTTTCGTTGTTTGCTGCCTCATATATATATATATATATATTTTTACTATTCCCGCTTTTTCCGCTCTTTTTTTTTCTTTCTTTCCGCCACGCTGCAAGTTTGTTGCTTATATTCTGGTTACCGCCCCACATCGTTAGAACACGTGAAGCGCTGCCGCATTGTCTCTGTGCTGAGACGTCGTCAGAGTGAATCAAAAAGGGAAAGTAGGTGCCGTGCTGTGTCTCCTCTTCTTTCGCGAGCTCGCCGCACAGGTGCATTTTTTGCGTCACGGCGGACTCTGAGAGAAGGAAGATGCGAAACAACACAGTCGTACTTGGCTTGAAGAAATACAACACACTACAAAACACTACAAAATACTACGAGTATTTCTTCTACCAAAAAAAAAACCCGTTACGCCAGCAACTAGTGCTGGCGTGAGGCATTCCGTAATAATGAAAAGCAGCATAGCTTAAGGCGACACAGAAGCAACTGCCTACCGTTCTATACAATAAACAAACAATCAATCAAACAAAACAGCAAAAAAACGGTAGGTAAATTATTTTTTCGTGAATGTGTTGCCTTTTTTTTTCTTTCTCTCTTTTCAGGCCGAAAAGCTAGTGAAAATGAAGCAATCTCTTAAGAGAAAAAAAAAATCGCTTTATACTTGCCGAGTGTGTTGCGTTGCTCTAGCAATTCAACAGTGGCCGCAAATGCCTGCCGATTAATGAGCGTGTGAGAGTACTTCTATATGCATAGGCACCACGACGACACGCATCTCAGGGTTACCTGGAAGCCGTGCTTTCGAGGCATTTCTGTGGGGATCCGCAGTGAGCGCTCGGCAGCTGTTTCTGTGAGGTCACTTTGATTTGTTTGTGTGTTGTGGTGTCGCACGAGTACGGTTTTCGTCTCACACTTCTCCGGCAGGCTTTCTTCTCATCTAAAATTCGTCAACAACAGCGTTTGCGCGAAAGCGCGCTCCCTTTTTTTTTAAATCTTTTTTTCTTTTCTCCAAAGCTTTTTTTGTACTGCCTCAGGCTTGTTTCCTCATCCTTCACTTGTTCTTTTGCGGTTTGTTCTCAGTTGCCCTATTCCTTTGTCTCTCTCT